>RJWM01013438.1:0-53396 GCA_004363535.1 Dasyprocta punctata
GTAATAATCTGTATTCACATCAAAGGCTCTAGGGTCCCTCTTTAATAGGTTGGGGACTATGGAGCTCAGAATCATTCACAGATCTTCTCATGTTTTTCTGCCTTTTTAACCATTGCATGTCAGATACCCAATAAGATGATCTTTAACTCAAAACTATTGTTCTGTGTAAATAAATATTATACCTTTCATTCTTTTAAGCTGAAAAAGACAGGAAAACCTCACCTTATGCAGGGGCAGTATGAGCATGTTCATGAGCCACTTTTTTTTTTTTTTTTTGGTGGCACCCGGGATCGAACTCACAACCTCGCACCTGCAAGGACAGGTGCTTAAGCCACTGAGCCAAACTCCCTGAGGCAGGGTTGCACTATGTAGCTCAGGCCAGCCTTCAACTCTCAACGCTCCTCCTACCTCAGCCTCTCGAGTGCTGGGATTAAAGGCATGCGCCACCACGCCCGGCATGAGCCACTCTTGACACACCCTACACAAGGCCCCAGCATATTCTTGTGGAGGTTCTCCATAAGCAAGGGAAGTATCTCTGTCTCCCACTCCAAGATGAAAATGACTTTGTAGATCTTAATCAATTTTTAGTCTATTAATCTGGAACAAAGAATTTCAAAATTTAGTGACTTAAACACTTAGTTTCCATGAGTTGGAAATCAAGGAATTAAATGGTTTAAGACGGCTCAATCTCAAGATACTTGATTCAAGTAGAGGCAACCTGTCACCAGGACCTACCTAATCTGCAGCTTGGTAGGAGTGTATGATTGGCTTCTGATCTCGGTCACATTGGTTTTTGGCAGCTTTAGCTTGCTGCCTCACTGATTGTCATTTTTCAGGGCAGGCAGCCCAACAGAGAGCAACAAAGACAAGTGATAATCTTTATGATCTGCTTTCAGTAGTGGTATCTAATCAATTATCAATTGTACTGCTAGAAACCAGTTATATACAAGGATTAAAAATTACTTCTGTGTATTGACCCCCATGTCGTTTCCTTCCTCAAAGAAGGTTGGAGCCATTAACTCAAACCTGCCAGAGTCAGAATCAAAGTTGTTTTTCTGTTAGTCTTTATGAGATCAAGTGTCAATATGCAGTTTCATCTCACCTTGAACTCACCATGTAGCCCAGGCCTCAACTTTCCTGTGGTGCTCTAGCCTCAGACTCCAGAGTGGTAGGATTATAGGCGTGGGCCACCATGCCGAGCAAAATAAAAGCTTTGCACATCCAATTGCTTTTTTTTTTATTTGTTTGTTTTTGTTTTTTTGGTACTGGGGATCGAACTCATGACCTTGTGCTTCCCAGGCAGGTGCTTGAGCTGCTGAGCTAAATCCCCAGCCCCATCCAATTGCTTTGAATGGAGATTAAAAGTATAGTTTTCACTATTGAGAACATTTCAGCTTTGCATACACCATGAAAGGACACTTAACATTTATTAGTCATGCATAAGAAAAAATCAGGATGCATGAAACTCTCTATATTGATCATTGCTCATAGCTCTCTGACACTCAGATTCCTAGCTGCTTTGATGAGTGACATGTATAGACACTTAAGCCCTTCTTCATTTCTCTTCTGGGAGCTCTCTCCTCCCATTTTGAGTGGTGGCCTGTGCTACTGACTCTGAAAATTCTCTAGTTTGAAGTAACTTTGCTCCTCAGCTCATTCAAGGACAGACAAAATAAAACTACCGATATCTCCTAAGTGATTGACTCCTTAACTAATTCCTGATCCCTAAAAATCTCTGTACTCAATACAATTCACACTCTGGGTAAGGATTTCAGAGGTGCATAAATGGTTGAACGTAAAATTCATTGTGAGATGTTGCAGTGGTTGCCTCAGAAGGTCCCCTTCTAAGTCCCCAAAGACGCACATCTCTCTCAGACACCAGACATGACTCTGAGTCCTGTGTTTGTATGAAAGAGGTGCTGAGGAGCACAGGGTGAGTCTGCACAAGGGTGTTTTGGTCTCACTTCCCCATATGCATGTGTCACTGTGGAAATGGTTGCTGAACCACAGCACACAGTAATACGTAGCCTCATCTTCAGGCTGGGCCTCTGTGATGGTGAGGGCAGCCTTGTCTCCAAGGAGGGAGCCTGTGAATCTGGCAGGGACACCAGGGACCTGATTGCTGTTGTCACCAATTAACTGCCTGGGTGTTTGGTAGGGTTTCTGTTGGAGCCAGTCAGCATAGTTACTGGTTGTGACAGCTCCTGTGCTAGAAGCACAGGTGAGTGTGACCGTCCCTCTGGGAGAGGTGTACAGGGAAGATTCCTGTGTCACCACAGCCTGTGATTCAGCCCCTGAAAAGAAGTGAGGAAACTGATGGTCAGGAGAAGAGATAGAGGCAACACTGCTGCCCTCCATAACCCCAGCCAGAAAATCCCTGCTGACCTGTGATATGAGCCAGAAATGTGAGCAGGAGAGCAGCCCAGGCCATGGTACAGACTGCCCAGGACTGTGCTTTACAAGACTGCTTAGGACACAGCAGCCCTCCAGCTCTCATTATAACTCTTAGCACCCTGCTGGAGATGGCAGGCAGGGTTTTCATGCAAATGAGATTGCTCTTCCAGACAGTTCAGCAACTTGGTCAGGTCACACCTACTGAGTTTACCCACAGAGAGTAAGTGAAAATGGAACCCACAGCCTACAAAATTTTCAATTGTCACTTGCTGTCCAAGGGCTATAACCACAGCACCAGCTAGTGTCAGCAATGAAAATACCACTTGCAGAATGATACACTCCTATTGCGGACAGATCATGTCTGTGACCTTCCAAAGCAGTGGATGATGAAGGCTTAAATAAATGAGATAAGTGATAAGATTTTAGGGCTCCATTAGGATCAAAATCCTCTAGCACATTTTGAGATTTTGGGGGCTGAGACAAAGAACTTCTGTAGATGATCCGTATTTATTTGGTTTTCAAACAAAGGGAGGGGATACTGAGGAAAACATAGGAACTGAGCAGGACCTTGAAAGTCAGTTTAAAGACATCTGCAAGGAGCAAATTATGCTAATTTAGAAGAATAGTCTTATCTCCAGATTGACATTTATGGTGATACCTAGACAACAGGAGTGAGATGCCTAGAGCTGCAGTCTCTGTCAAGTCAATTGGTATTGGAGCCAAGTGTCCTCAGCTGTGGCCTTATCTCGTCCTTTGAGGTGTCTCTGGCATCAAGAGCTATTACAGGCCTCAGCCAGGACGAGTGATTTGTGGAGGTTCCCACACTGTAAATCTGCTGCCCATCTCCAGACAAGGGTCTTGGGCCTGGGACAGACTCACAGGTAAACACAGAAACCCAATAAGTTAATTTTAAATCTTCTCAGAGTTGCTTTGTAGTGGTCTCCATCAGACTCCTGCAGGCCTTTTCCTATTTATAACCCCTTTTCCTTAGATGTGGAGATTTTTCTTTTCTCAGTACATCAAGTTCAGTGCCTGGGATTCCAGGAGGAAGCTGGATGGAGATATTTGGGGCAGTTGAGGCCTGAGTCTTTCCTCCAAGTCATAGACATCAGGTGCCTTGAGTGGAGGAGCTAAGACCCTGGATTCTTTTGGTCTCTGAATTTAGATTTCTTGGAAATTCACCTAGCAATGAGCTACTTAGTAAGATTCATTAAAAAAAAATTTTTTTTTTGTCTTTCTGTGACAGTGTTTCACTATGTAGCTCAGACTGACCTTGAACTTATTTTAAAGCCCAGAGTGGCCTGGAACTCACAGTATTCCTCTTGCCTCAGTGTCCCAAAGGCTGGGATGTTAAGAATGCACCACCATGCCTGGCTTTAATAAGATCATTGACATATGAGCAGATGTTCATTCTACTAGGCCCAGTAGTATTTGAGAATTTATTTCTGAATAGTGTTTAAGGGGTACTTTTAAAATATACGGTGAATATTTAAAAAACTAATGCAGTGAATGACATACTTTATTTCCTGCAATATATTTGTCCTTGTCTCAAACACATTTGTCCTAAGATTCTTTCCCTTTCTAAAAATCTTCTTTGCTCAGTGTTTACACGGTTTGCTCTCAGTGGGTCTAGCTCAGTGGCACAAGCGCCTGCCTGGGAATGCAAGGTTGCAAGTCCATTCCAGGTACCAAAAACAAACAAACAAATAAAAAACCAAAAAAATGCTCCAGTGTGCCAGTTTACACAATTGCTACATTTCAGAAATATTGATGGCAAATAGAAGGTTTGATCAAAATGTTCTGGCTCCATGTGATTTCTGGTCCAAATGACCAGAAAGATGAAAGTTATCATTGATTCAGGACATTGAGGCAGTCATAACAGCACAGCAAAATATGAAACAGAACTTACGAAACTCGTTAAGAAAGTAGTAAGGAGGATAGCATAAGCACTGAAAGCAAAAGAGAGTATTCTGAGTGAGACTAGTTGCAATATGTCATTTAATGTAAAAAAATTTTAAACATTGTCTCAGTTACTTTTCCTGCATTGCTGATCAAAATGCATGACACCCAAAATCGAGGAAGGAAAGATTTATTTAGCTCACAGCTTGTATAGGTTTCAATACATAATCAGCTGGCTCGGAGGTACGGTGGTATGGCACAGGGGCAACAGTTCAAGACACTGGAAGACAAAAAAAGCAACAAGAGCAAAATGGGGAAGAGCAAGCCTCTTTTCCTCCCTTATATTGTAAGCGCGCTACCCCTCCCCCAGGGCCCCGCTCTGTGACCTCCTGTTGCACAGGCTGAGGATGTTTGCAAAGTAAGGACCTTGGCTCCCTGCTAAGTGTCTTGTCAAATTTGTAAACTTCTCAAGTTGACACAACCTATCAACCATTAGAATCCACCCCTGGTCAGTTTGGCAATCAGATACATTTCTTTCAACAGGTTTCCAGATACATAGACATGCTGATTCCTATCATTTCACAATTTGAATATCATAACACAGGTTCAACGATCCTTAAGAACCACTGTTAAGTCTATCAACATTTTATTACATTAGAGCCATAACCTGTCCCCATTGGCCCCACAAACACTCATGCACATCCCTTTATGCAGAAGGCATGTAGTCCCTCTGCAAGTGTTGCCAAGTCCTAACAGTGTTAGCATTGCACAAAAGTCCAAGTCCCAAATCTTCTCTGAAATCTAAGAAAACTCTTAGCTGCAAATCCCTGTACAAATGAAAACCAAGTTAAATACTCCCAACATTCAATGGCACAAGATAAATATTTTCATTCCAAAAGTTACAAATAGGGGTATGCAAAGGATTGGGACCAAAGCGAGTCCATAATCCAGCAGGGCAGACATTAAGTCTTGTAGTTCCACGTCCATCATCTGAAGCGATCTGTGGCAAATTGTGAGCTCCAAAGCGCTTGAGTGACTCCATCCCTAAGGCACTTCTGGTGACTACAGTTCCCCTGGGTCCTCTCTTAGGCCTGCTTTGCTCCCTCCCTGCTGCTTTCCATAGATAATCCATGTTGCTGGGTTTTCAAAGCTTCTGGTGTCTCACTGCACCTTCAGCTTCACCCTCACAGTTTCACATAACACCTTCTCAGGGGTGCACTGCCTGGCCTGCCAGGCCTTCCTCTTTGTTTTTATTTTCGAATCTGTTTCATTATAAAGAGAAAAAAAACCCCAAAATTTTAAAGCACAGTAATTAAGGGGTAACAATGGTATATACATTGCATATTGTTATCTTCATTTCAGTTACTCAGAGTGGAAGATACATGCCATTTTATTGTCCTAACAACACTAGCACAAAGCTTTCTCTTCAATGAACTCAGAGAAATCAGTATTATGACTATCTGAACTATCCTATATATACATATACATGTATCTATGTATATACACACATACATTGTGTTTTTCAGCTTCTCACACTAGTGAGACAATATGATGTCTACACATGCAAGTCTGATTTATTTCACTTATGACTGTGGTCTCATACTACATCCATTTACATATAAGAGGCTCAAGTTTATCCTTCTTTATGGCTGAGTAGTATTCCATTGTAGAAAAATACATCTTTTTTATCTATTATTCAGTCGATGGGCATTTAGGTTGTTTCTAAGATCTAGGTATTACAAATTGTGCTGCTATAAACATGGGTGCACATAGATTGTTGTGGTATGATGTTTTTAATTCTTCTGGTAAGATACCCAGAAGAGGAATAGCTGGGTCAAATGGGATCTCCAATCCTGGTTTTTTGAGGAATCTGCACACTGATTTCCATAGTGGTTGCTGTATAGAAGAAACACATTTAACTCAAAATTAAACACATAGACTACAAGTCAAAGGATGGAAAATATATTGCATGCAACTGGAACACAGAAAAAAGCTTGGGTGGTATTCTGTTTGTAGACAATATGAACTTCAAAGCAAGAATGATCAAAAGAGATAAAGAAGTTCACTGTATATTTGTTAGGGGAAAATTCAAGAGGAAGAGATAACAATCATAAATATACATGTGCCAAATATAGGAGCCCCCAACTACATAAGATAAATATTAATAGATACAAAAAATCAAATAAACAATAACACAATAATAATGGGGTACATTAATACCCCATCATCACAAACAGATAGATCAGTTAGACAGAAAATCAGCAAAGAAATAACAGTACTGAGTCAAACCTTTGAACAAATGAACTAGTGGGCATTTACAGTGTTCCACCCAGCAATATCATGATACACATTTTTCTCCACTGCACAATGGTTGTTCTGTAAAATAGAGCACATACTAGCCCATATAATATGCTGAAGCAAATACAAAAGAATTGAAATTATCCCATGCATATTATCTGACTATAGTGCAATGAAATTGGCAATTAATGACCAAAAAAAACAGCAAAAACTCCATAAACACACAAAAATAAAATAACACCCTTCTGAACAATCAGTGGGCCACAAGGGAAATTAAAGAAGAAATTAAACAATATTGACAGCCAAACAACAATGCAAATATAACTTACGAGAACTTGTGGGATGCAGTGAAAGCAATCCTCAGAGAGAAATTTAGAGCAGTCAATTCTCACATCAGGAGAATAGAATGGACACAAATAAACAACCTAATGCTGCACCTCAAGGTCTCAAACAAAGAAGAACAAATGAAATCTGAAGCCCATACAAGGGATGAAATCATACAAATGAGAGCAGAAACAAATGCAATTGAGATTAAGAAAACAATGCAAAGAACTAATGAATTGAAGAGCCAGGACTTGGAAAGAATAAATAAAATTGTTAAACCCCTAGCCAACCTTATCAAAAAGAGGAAATAAAAAACTTAAAGTCATACATTGAGGTATGAAAAAGTTAAAATCCCTAGAGATCCTGTGGGAATTCAGAAAATCATCAATACCTACTTTGAAAATCTTTACTTGCATAGGATGGAAAACACAGAAGAAATGGACAGATTCCTGGAAGTGTATGAATTAAAAAAACTTAATAAAGTAGATATAAAAATCCTGAATAACTCAATATCAGTTAGTGAGATTGAAAATGTAAAGAAAATCTTCCCAACCAAGAAAAGTCCAGGTCTGACAGATTCACTGTTTATCATGAATTGTGCTGCGATAAAGATGGATGAGAATATATCACTGTAATATGATGCTTTAACTCATTAGGGAAGACCCTCAAAAGGGAAAATTATGGGTGGAATGCAATTTCTATTTTTAATGTTTTGCAGAATTTTTGTGCTGATTTCTATTGTGGTGTATGTACTTCAAATATATGCAAATAAAAATTAAAATTGAAAGAATAGTGTACCATGCTGAAGTGCTTTTTTAACTTGCAGGAAGAGAAGGGATTGATTAATTTAAAGTTCAAATTAAAACCAGAATGAGATATGAGTGTTATTCCTGGAATCACTATAAAGTAAAAGTCTGAAACCCCAAAATCCAAATATACAGATGCTATAGTCCATTATGCAATATTGTATAGTATTTGTACATAATCGGTGCACATCTTCTTCTATACTTTATGTTGCCACTATAATATTTCTACTGTGTAATCACATGCAAATGTTGCGTAAAAAATTGTTATACTGTACTATGTGGAAAATACTGACAAGAAAAAAAGCTTCATAGCTCCATGCAGTTGAAAAAATTGGTTTATGGATGATGGTAAATATTTCTTCAGTGAATATTTCCTATTTATATTTTCTCTAGTGAGTGTAATTTTCAATTTGAAAATTTAAAAGTTGGTCCCATTATTTTTTGGGGGAAATGCATATGACATACAATTTAGTGCTAAGTATTTTATCATGTAAGTTATTTTGGGAATGTAAACAATACTATAGGACCTAAAAGGAAAGGCTAATAAAATTAACCTAAGAAACTACATTTAGTGGAAGACTCGAATCTGACCTGGCTCTCCCAGCACCCAACCTGTTGCCAGCGGAGGTACTGGTCTGAGTGGGGCCAGAGTTGAACACTTAGACTGTCATTGGCCAACACAGGATGTCATAAGAGAGAAGATATGATAAGGAATCTTGCAGGTCCCTGGATATCTGGAGAAACCCAGAAATTTACACTGGACATAGCTGGGCGTGGTGGCGCACGCCTTTAATCCCAGAACTGGGGAAGCTGAAGTAGGCAGAGTTTTGTGAGTTCCAGGCCGGCTTAGGGTACAACATGAGTGCAAGGCCGGCCTGATCTACACAGCGCGAACCTGTCTCAAAAAACTAGGGCCAGGACACTGGCTCAGCAGCTTACCCGCCTGCCTGACAGTTGTGAGGTTGTGAGTTTGATCCCTGGTGCCACAAAAAAATAAAATAAAATTAGAAATTTACACTGGACACTTTAAAGACATTGCTTACTGAGGTGCATGACAGCCAGAGAACTTTGAATACTGATATTTCTTAGCATCTCCGTGCCTTATGTCCCTTGCCTTCTTTCAATTCCTATAAAAAGTTCCCAGTCCTGAGTTTGAGTCCCAGTACTGTCTCCCCTCAAAAAGGCCCGCTTTTCTTTGTTCCCTACAGACAGCCTTATTGCACTCTGTCTGCCTGCACTCAGCTATTAAACCGAATGCCTTGTTGCTTTCACAAAAGCCTGTCTAATGTCTCTGCCTCACAAGTTCGTTCCTTCCATTTAGCATTTTAGTATTTTAAAATACATTTGTAATATGATGTGTACCTAGTTGCTAAGCGCTTGTCCCAACCAGTTTTCTATGTAGCTGCATACAAACTCCATTACCTCTCTTTGTTTTTAAGATGGTTCTCACTGTGCAGTTCAGGCTGGCCTTGAGTTCACTCTGTAGCCCAGGCTGGGCTCCTGCTTGCAATGATCCTCTTGCCTCAGTATTCCAAGTGCTGGGTTTACAGGAGTGCATGAGCACGCCTGGCTAGAAGTCCATCAATTTAAATTAGCATAATATAGTTAATACAAAATAATACATGCATAAAACTATTTTGGTCCAGAGTGTTTGTTCATTTGTTTGTTTATTTATTTATTTATTTTTTTGAGTGCAGGCTGACCTTGGACTCCCTTACACAGCCCAAGCTGTCCTCCAACTCATAGTCATTCTCCTGTCTTGGTCTCACAATTGGTGGGATAAAAAGAGTACACCATTATGCCTGGCTGGCCCAGGGCACTGGAATCTGTAGATGTAGAACTTCTGGGTAAAGCATAACAAGTTAGACCTTAGTATCTTTTTTAAGCAGTAGACTTTTGGGGGTACATATCTTTATCTGTTTTTCCTTACTATTCTGCATGTACATCAGAGTCTTTTAGGGTCCCTCTCTTTGTAGTCTGGGAATAAGGAGCTCCGAATCATCCACAGATCTCACATTTTGTGCTTTTACAACAGCTGTATGCCACATAATCTACGGAGTGAGCTTTTGCTTAAAACCATTGCTCTGTGTAAAAAAAATATGATGCCTTTCATACTTTTATCTGAAAAAGCCAAAAATCTTAACCTTATGCATGAGAAATGTGAGCATGATTATGAGTCCCTCCTTTGACACAGCGTTCACGAGGCCCCAGCATGTTCTTGTGGAAGTTCTCCGTAAGCATGAGAAAGGTATCAGTCTCCCACTCCAAGATGAAAATGACTTTGTGGATCTTAATCAATCTTTAGTCTATTAATCTGGAAAAAAATGATTTCCCAATTTAGTGTCTTAAATGCTTAGTATCTCATAGCTTCCATGAGTTGGAAATCGAGGGATTACATGGTGTTGGATGGTTCAGGCTCAAGATATTTGATTCCTCTGCAGGCAGTCTATCATCAGGGCACACAGAATCTGAAGTCGGGCGGGAGTGGTAGGATCCACTTCTGATCTCAGTCACACTGGTTTTTGGCAGCTTTAGCTTGGTGCTTCAGTGTGTGTCAATTTCTAGGGCAGGCAACCAAATAGAGAGCAACAAAGACAAGTGATGTACTTTTAATGAGTAGTGGATCTAACCAGTTAACTAATCTATTGTTAGAAACCAGTTACATACAAGATTCAAAGATTACTTCTGTGATTGGCCCCCATGTCATTTCCTTCCTCACAGCAGGTTCCTGACATTCACTCAAACCTGACAGAGTTAGAATAAAAGTTGTTTATCTTTTTGTCAATATGCAGTTTCTGCTCGCCTTAAACTCATTTTGTAGCTTAGGCTGGCCACAAATCTCCAGTGATCTTACTGCTTCAGCTCCAGAGTGCTAGGAGTTTAGGCATGTGACCCCATGCTGGACAAATAAAAGCTTTGCACTTCTACTTGCTTTCAATGGAGATGAAAAGCACAGTTTTAACAAGTGACAGTCTTCCAGCTTTGCATACACCATGAAACAGCACTTAACATTAATTAATCGTACTTAGGAAAAATCAGAAAGTATGAACTCTAAACATTGGTCATTGTCCACAGCTCTCTGACACTCAGATTCCTGGCTTCATTGATGTGTGACATGTTGTGGACACTTAAGCCCTTCTCCAGTTCTTCCCTGGGAGTCCTCTCTTCTCCTTTTGTGTGGTGGTCTATCCTACAAACTCTGAATAGTCTCTATCTTGGAGAAATTTGGCTCCTCAACTGGTCCAAGGACAGACCAAAAGGAGCTACTGTCATCTCCCAAGTGAAGTCTTTTCGTTAAGTGATTTCTGAATCTCCAAAATCTTTACACTCATCACTCCATACAGTCCACACACGTAAGAAAGGATTACAGAGGGGTATAAATGAGTGAAGGAAAATTCAGTGTGAGTTGTTGCAGTGGTTGCCACACAAGATCTCCTTCTAAGTCCCCAAAGATGCACATCTCTCTCAGACACCAGACATGACTCTGAGTCCTGTGTCTGTATGAAGGAGGTGCTGAGGAGCACAGGGTGAGTCTGCACAAGGGTGTTTTGGTCTCACTTCCCCATATGCATGTGTCACTGTGGAAATGGTTGCTGTATCGCAGGGCACAGTAATAGGTGGCCTCATCTTCAGGCTGGGCCTCTGTGATGGTGAGGGCAGCCTTGTCTCCAATCAAGGAGCCTGAGAATCTGGCAGGGACACCAGAATTCAGGTTACTGGTACCATATATTAGCCCCTGTGGTGATCGGTAGAGTTTTTGTTGGACCCAGTTATCTTCGTTACTGGTTGTGACAGCTCCAGTGCTGGAAGCACAGGGGAGTGTGACCGTCCCTCCAGGAGAGGTGTACAGGGAAGATTCCTGAGTCACCACAGCCTGCAATTCCGCCCCTGAAAATAAGTGAGGAAACTGATGGTCAGGAAAGGAGATAGAGGCAACACTGCTTCCCTCCATAACCCCAGCCAGAAAATCCCTGCTGACCTGTGATGAGAGCCAGAAGTGTGAGCAGGAGAGCAGCCCAGGCCATGGTGCAGACAGCCCAGGACTCTGCTTTTCAAGACTGCTTAGCACACAAGCAGCTGTTATTATAACTCTTAGCACCTTACTGGGGCGTGGCGGGCAGGGATTTGAAGCAAATGAGATTGCCCTGCCAAGGAGTTCAGCAGCTTGTTCGGGTCACACCTACTGAGTTAACCCACAGGAAGTATGTGATCAAGAAACCTACAACCAAAGTTTTTTAGTTGCTACTTACTGTCCCAGGACTAAGCCCATCGCGCCCTCTAGTGTCAGGAATGAAAATACCACTGATGGAATGATGAGTTCCTGCAGGTCCTTTCCTGTTCAATAATCCCTTTTCCTTAGGTGTGGAGGTTTCAGTTTTTTCAGTAGATCAGGTTCAGTGCCTGTGATTCCAGGAGGAACCTGGATGGAGACATTTTTGGCAGTGGAGAGCTGAGTAGCTCACTGCTTTCTTCCAAGTCATAGACCTCAGATCCCTTGAGTAGAGCTGATAGAGTGCATTCTTTTGATCTCTGAATTGAAATTCCTTGGAAACTCATCTAACAATGAGCGATTTAGAAGATTGTTCTTTACATTTTATTTTGTCTTTCTGAGATAGGATTTCAGTATATAGTTCAGGTTGGCCTTGAATTTTCTTATCTCAAACTAATCTGGATTTCACAGTGGCCCTCTTGCCTTATCCACCCGAGTACTGGATTAAAGGCAAGTGCCACCAAATTTGGCTTTGGTAAGATCATTGACAGGTTCTACCAGGCCTGATTTATTTCTGAACTTATTTCAGAGTGGTGTCTATGGGTTGTTATTGAAACCTATGGTGAATTCTTTAAAAATTAGTGGAATAAAAGACACACTTCATCCCCCTCAATACATTTGTCCCTTCCTCAAAATTATTTCTCTGATCATTCTTGTCCTTTTTGAACATCTTCTGTGGTGAATATTTAGAAGATTTGATCAAAATATAGTGATTGTTTCAGAAAGCGGCCCATAAAGGGACAGCATTAAGGTTTGTCCTTCATCCACCTCTTCAATAGACCTGGCACCTTGTGATTTCTGCTCAAAATGACTATAAAGACAAAAATGATAATGAATTCAGGACACTGAGGCAGCCATCATAGCCAATCCGAAACATGAAAGGGAACTTATAAAACTAGTTGAGAAAATGGCAAGAATGATAAATATTCAAAACAAAAGAGATTAATGGTAGGGTGTAATATAATGTAAAAAAGTTAAGCATTGACTGTATTTTTCTATCATAATTCACATTTTTCTGCTTTTTCACAATACTGGGGGAATACACTGATTTTCCCTGAAGGCTTGACAAATGTTTTACACACCCGCATGTGTGTGTGTGTGTATGTGTGCGTGTGTTTGATCGTATGGCTCCCATGGCAGAACAGTGTACATTGTACCTTCCGAGCATTTGTCTTCTCTGGCCTCTTAAACCTAGTAATCACCTGGTAATCCCCTGGAGCAGTATTCTCAATCCTATACTATGAATTTCCAGAAGTTGATGAGCCCAATTAAGTGTGAGGGTTGAGTGTGAAATGCAGTAATTTGACTTCCTGTGGAAGGGATGTTTTCTCATGTCTTCTCACGTGCTAAAATTCCCCTTAGACACATATGATATGATGGGCTTCTGAAATTTCACTGCATGTCTCCTATCTACATCATTCATTGAATTTATCACCTCTTGCATTTGTTTTGCTTAATATGATATCTTCAATGGAATATGCAGAACGTTTAGACATCCTAAGATAATTAAAGTGGAAGTCAGTGTACCCATAGGACCAAAGCTTTAAAGCATCCTTTATCAATTCTGAACGTATATTACTTTAGATTTTGTTTCTTTTTCTAACATTTTCTTTCTTGATATAAATGCGATAGGGTATCTACAAAGTCAATAGCTATTCACTTTCAATGTAACTATCCTATGTTGCGCTTCTCAGAAAACAGTCTTTGAGTTGGAGAGTTTCCTGCAGGGGTTTTATTTGGAATGATCTATGAAGAAGAGTGGCAAGAGGATGTCAAAGAGGGATACATTGATGTGTAGGGCAGCCATGATAAAGATTTCAACTGATCCTATGTGGATTAATGGAGTTGTGATAAGAGGGTCCCTCAAACACTTTGGAAATTTTGTCAAAGTGTGTGTTGTACTCATGTAACCCGCAAAAACCTTTGTGTGTGTCCTTCAGGGTAAAGGATGTGAGTATGGAAGAGTCAAATCTTTTAATGTTAGAGGCATTTCCAGAGGGCACATCAGGTGATATTCCCCAGCCTGCAACACTCCTGACAGCTGGAGGAAGGAACATTGGGGAGTTAAGCAGAGAACTAAGTTTGACAATAATATATATGACATTTGTCGAGGGAGATCTTAGCAAGGTTGTATTCCCTGAATATAAGGAGAGGTTACAGAGAGACAGGGTATGGAAAAGAATGGTGTCATTAAAAGATAGTTCCCAGCCAAGTCCTGTGAGATCCATCCTCTCTTCCCAAGCAGGGTTTGTGCCAGAGTGGTAGATGGCTTTGTTTCTGTGGAATGGGAGAAACCTCCAGGGATTTGGTTGAGCCCTCCCCCTTCCTGAGATCCTTTGAACTTCTGTATTTGTGCTGGGGAAGTAAAGATTGTCCATAGCCTTCTGCCTGGGCTCAAGAAAACCTGTATTTCCATCAGCTAATTCACTACTGCTCCTGATTTTCAGGAGTCATGTACCTTTGACCATGCTCAAAATAAGCACTGGTCCTGGAGCCCCAAGTCTGTAAAGTGAGCCATAATTGGACAGAGACAGCAGCAGCACATTTTAGGGGACCCTGTGACCTTTGGCAGAAGTAATGATATGTTATCAAGTACAGATTGGTCAGAGTGTCAGAACTGCCAGTGGAGACAGATTGTAAGTAGCTAAAAGCAAATGACAAGGGAATATATTAAAATTCTAGGTCAGAAAAGATTCTGTTATAATTAAGGAAAATTATGTTTAGGAATAAATTTGGAAGATATTCACTGGGAACTAAAATTTCAGTTAAATAAGCATCTCACAATATAAAGTACACATATAATTGGAGAAAAGTGAGAAGAGACTTAGCAATTTATCCAAGTGTCCTTATATAAAATTGAGCGTTTCACTGAGTGTGGTGCTGGATGCTTGTATTCCCAGCAATCAGGAGGGGATTACTGTGCATTCAAGCATGGTGAGTTCAAGGCAAACCTGAACTACATAGTGAAGACCCTTCTCCAGAAGAAGAACAAGAGAAGGAGCACAAAGAGGAGGAGGAGGAGGAGAGGAAAAAGGAGAAGAAGAGGTAGAGTTGTATTTCTGAAAAACTAAGAGTGGCACAGGAGGAGGAGGAGGAAGCGGAGAAGGAGGAGGAAAAGGAGAAGAGGTAGAGTCACATTTCTGAAAAACCAAGAGTAGCACAGGAGGAGGAAGAGGAAGAGGAGGAGGAGGAGGAGGAGGAAAAGGAGAAGAGGTAGAAGCGTATTTCAGAAAAACCAAGAGTAGCACATGTTGTTTTAGGAAAAATTAAATAACAAAGCTTAGATGCATTGAAGAGAGTTTTAAAAATTGTGTTAGTATGTGTTTGCAATACATAATGATTACAATCACTGTGGGGGAGGTAGTATAAATATCTAACACATCTTAGTTCTTTTTTCTTATACCCTTTACCTCCCTCCATCTCTTAGTCTCCTTCTTTTTTGCAAATATCTATCTGCCCATTTCCAATAACCATTCTTTTAATTGCTGTGCATTTATGATTTTGGTTACTCACTTAAGAGAATCTAAGTAATATTTAAGCCTTCATGTCTGATTGATTTGACTGAAACTTATGGTCTCAAGATTCATCTGTTTCCCTACACATGACCCATGTTTATCCTTCTTTGTGGCAGAAGAGTACATTACAACATACAGATGCCACATTTTCTTTATCCATTTGTCTGGTGATGGACATGTAGGCTATCTCCAAGTTTTAGCCATCATGAATTATACTACCATCAACATGGGTGTGCATATGTCACTGTTATATGATGTTTTAACACTGTTGGAAATATCCCCAAAAGATGATGGTATTTATTTATTTATTTATTTATTTATTTATTTATTTATTTATGTGTATTTTTGAGACAGTGTCTTGCTATGCAGTTCAGGTTGACCTTGAACTCACTGTGTAGCCCCGGCTGGTCTCACACTTGCAACAATCCTCCTGCCTCAGCCTCCTGGATGCTGGGATTACAGGTATGTACACCATGCCAGGTTTCAAAAGAGGAATTTATGGATGGAATACAATTTCTTTCTTTCTTTCTCTCTCTCTCATTTTTTTTTGAGGAATATCTGTACTGATTTCTATAGTGGTTGTATATACTGCAAACACATAACAGTAAAAATAAAAATGAAAATAAAAAGATAGAGTACCAAAAATAGTTTTCTGCAGTTCTAATTTGCTTGGGGAAAGAGGAAAATGTTAATTAATTTAAATTTCAAGTTAAAACCAGGGTGAGATATTAGTAAGTATCCTTAGAATCACTATAAAGTAAAAGACTGAGTGCACATGCTAGTAATACACAGATACTTTAGTCGTTTCTCTAATATATTGCAATATTTGGGCATAATCCATGCACATCTTCCTCTATGCTCTAAATTACTACTAGATTATTTACACTAGTAAAATGTCATGATGCATAAAGTTTTTATTATACTGCACTATTTGGCAGTACTGACAAGAAACAAGGCTGCTTAGTTCCATGCAGGTGAAAAAGTTGCTTTATGGCTGACGGGAAATATTTCTTCAGTGAATATTTCCTATATTTATTTTGTGCATTGTGTGTGTTTTTCAATTTAGAAAAATAAAATTGGTCCCATTATTGTTGGAGAAAATGGACATGATATATAGCTTAGTGACAAGTTTGTAATCAGGTAAATTTTTTTTGCTATGCAAGCAATATTATAGTATTTAAAAGGAAATGTTAATGAAATTCACCTAAGAAGCTACATTTAGCATTTTAATGTTTTAAAACTTGTAAGTAATACTATATATAGTTTTATTTTCCAGAGTTGCAGTATAGTTGCTATAACCAGTTTTCTACATAGTTGTATATGAAATTCATTATTTTTTTTTTTTGAGTCAGGCTCTCATTATGTATTGCAGGCTGATCTTGAATTTACAGTGATCCTACTGCCTCAGAGTCCCAAGTAATGCGGTTACAGGGCAGTGCCACCATGCCTGGTTCTAATCCATTAATTTAAATTAACACAATTTAGTTAATGAAAAGAAAAATTTGTATAAAAATCATTGCTCCACAGTATTTGTAACTGCTAATGTAAAACCTGTGAGTAAAGCATACCAAATATAGTATTTTTATAAGGAGAAGATATTTATCATGTCCTCATGTTTTTGTCTGGTTTTACTTAATATTCTGCATGCACCTCAAGGGGATTAGGGTCTCTCTCTTATGTACTGGGGATGAGGAGCACAGAATAATTTATAAATGTTCTCATTCTTTTCTGCCTTTATAAAAGTTGCATGCCACATACACCATAGGATGAGCTTTAGCTCAAAACCATGCTCTATGTAAAAAATATAAATGTCTTTCTTTTGAGGTGATAAAGGCAGGAAATTTCACCTTATGCCTGGGAAACACACATGATCATGAGCCAGTCCTTTGCCGCACCCTATGCAAGGCCTCAGTGTGCCCTTGTGGAGTTGCTCCATAAGCATGGGAAGTGTCTCAGGCTCCCACTCCAGGATCCAAATCACGTTGTATATCTTAATCAGTCTTTATTCTATTAATCTGGAACAAATAATTGCCAAATTTAGTGATGTAGACACTTGGTATATCAGAGTTTCCATGAATTAGAAATCAAGGAATTGTATGGTGCTGGATGGCTCAGCTCAAGATACTCAGTTCAGTTGGAAACACCCTGTCATCAGGGCTGCATATATTTAGAAGTTTGGCTGGAGTGGTAAGATTCACTTCCGATCTCAGTCATATTACTTTTTGACAGCTTTATTTTGCTCCATTTCTGTGTGCCATTTTTCATGGCAGGCAATCCAAAAGAAAGCAACCAAGGCAAGTTGTAATCTTTATAATCTAATTTCAGTGGTAGATTCCCATCTGCTAACTATTCTACTGTTAGAGGCCAATTATATAAAAGGGTTAAAAAGCACTTCTCTGTATTAATTTCTACGTTGTTTCCTTCCTCACTGTAGTTAGAAACCATTAAATCAAACCTGCCAGAGTCTAAATCAAAGTTTTACACATCAAATTGCTTGAAATTTAGACTAAAACCATAGTTTTAGCTATGTGGAGTCTGCCTTCTTTGCATGAAAATACACCGTGAAAGGGGATTTATGATTTATTAGCGAAACATAAATATCTTTGGACTCAAAACTCGAAATACGTCTCGCCTTTCGTAGTCCTCTGGCACTCAGATTTCTGGGTGCATTGCTAAGTGACATGCCTTAGGCACAGAAACGCTTCTCCAGTTCTCTCCTAGGAGCTCCACTCTCCCCAGCCCCCTTGTGGTTGCCTGTGCTACTGATTCTGAACAGGCTCTAGGTTGAATAAACTTTACTCCTCAACTGGTCAAAGCACAGACCATATGGAGCTAGTGTCATCTCCTAAGTCAAGTGTTTTCCTTAACTAACTCCTTTGTCGTCACACTTACTATACCAGTCACTCCGTACAGCCTGCACTCTGGAGAGGGGTTACAGAAGGGCATACACTGGTGAAGGTGGAGTTCACTGGGGCTCTTGCAGTGGTTGCTTCCCATCGTCCCCTTCTAATTCTCCAAAGATGCACATCTCTCTCAGACACCAGACATGACTCTGAGTCCTGTGTCTGTATGAAGGAGGTGCTGAGGACCACAGGGTGCGTCTGCACAAGGGTGTTTTTGTCTCACTTCCCCATATGCATGTGTCACTGTGGTAATGGTTGCTGTACCACAGGGCACAGAAATAGGTGGCCTCATCTTCAGGCTGGGCCCCTGTGATGGTGAAGGCAGCCTTGTCTCCAATCAAGGAGCCTGAGAATCTGGCAGGGACACCAGAGAGCCGGGTGCTGGTAGCATATATTAGCCCCTGCGGTGTTTGGTAGGGTTTTTGTTGAACCCAGGCAGCATAGTTACCGGTTGTGACAGCTCCAGTACTGGAAGCACAGGTGAGTGTGACGGTCCCTCCAGGAGATGTGTACAGAGAAGATTCCTGAGTCACCACAGCTTGCAATTTGGCCCCTGAAAATAAGTGAGGAAACTGATGGTCAGGAGAAGAGATAGAGGCAACACTGCTGCCCTCCATAACCCCAGCCAGAAAAGCCCTGCTGACCTGTGATGTGAGCCAGAAGCGTGAACAGGAGGGGAGCCCAGGCCATGGTGCAGACAGCCCAGGACTGTGCTTTTCAAGACTGCTTAGCACACAAGCAGCCCTCCAGCTCTCATTATAACTCTTAGCACCCTGCTTGGAGGGGGAGGGGATGGTAGGCAGTGTTTTCATGCAAATGAGATTGCCCTGCCAAGAAGACCCAAGAACTTGGTCAGGTCACGTCTACTAAGTTAATCCACAGTTAGTATGTGACAATGAAACCTCAACCTACAAAGCCTTTCAGAGCTGTTACTTTCTGTCGCAGGGCTAAGACCAGAACTCTCTCTAGTGTTAGCAGTGAAAATATCAATCATGGAATGGTACCTTCCTGCAGGTCTTTTCCTGTTTATAACCTCTTTTCCTTAGGTGTAGAGGTTTTAGTTTTCTCAGTACATCAAGTTCAGTGCCTGTTATTCCAGGAGCCAAGGTGGTGGGTCATATTTTCAGCAGTGGAGACCTGAGTCAATTATTGCTTTTGTCCATGTCTTGAACTTCAGATATCTTGAGCAGAGGAACTGAGGCCTTGGATTCTTTTGGCCTTTGAATTTAGGTTTTTTAGCAACTCACCTGATGATAAGCCACTTGGTAAGATCATTGCCACATGAGCAGAATTTCATTCTATCATGCTCAATAGAACTTCAGAATTTATTTCTCAATGGTGTTTATGGGGTGTTACTGAAATATATGGTGAATTTTTAAAAATTAATGTAGTAAAACATACTTTACTCCCCTTCAAAATATTCGTTCTTGCCTCAAATGCATTTATCCCATCTCTCTTGCCCTTTCTGGAAATCTTCTTTTTTGACTGTTTACAAGATTTGATAAAAAAAAAAACATCTGCTGATTGCAGGACAATTGCAAGCCCATAAAAACGGGTAGGCGTGTCCTTAATCCACCTCTTCAGTAGATCTGGCACCATGTGATTTCTGGTAAAAATGACCATAAAGGTGAATGTTGTAATTGATCCAGATATTGAGGCAGCCATAACAGCACAACCAGAACATGTAAGAGTACTTGTAAAACTACTTAAGACCGTGGCAAGGTTGATAGGATAAGTATTTGAACCAAATGGGAGTATTTTGAGGAGGATTAATGGCAACAAGTCATTTAGTGTAATAAAAATCTAAATATTGACTATACTTTTTAATCACACCTCATGTTTTTGTTTCTTCAGCATACTAGAGGACTACTCTGATTTTTTCTGAAGGCAAGACAATATTTCATGTGTGTCTATGTGTGCATTTAATCATATCACTCTCATGAAAGGACTTTGTATTTCATACCTTGAAAGCAACCATCTTCTCTGTACCTGTTAAACTTATTAGTCTCTTGTCACCTGGTCATCTGGTGGAGCCGTACTCACAATCGTAGACTATGAACTTCCAGAAGCTGAAGAGGCTAACTGAGTGTGTTTCTGTCTTTGGGGCAGACATTGTGAGTTGCAGTAACTTCACTTCCTCTGGAGTGAATGTTTTCTCCAGTCTTGTCACATGCTGAAACCTCTCTTGTAACGCTGGAACAAAACCTTTAAAATACCCTTTATCCATTCTTTGTGTGTAAATTACTTTAGATTTTTTTCTTTTTTAAAAAAAATTTTTCTTGATAGAGGAAGTATACATCTGCCAAGTCAATAGTTTTTGGCTTTCAATGTAACTCTACTAAGTTGGTTTCCTTTAAATACAGTCCCTGAGTTTCCTGCAGGGTTTTATGTGGAATGATCTATGAAGAAGCAAGATAAGAGGATATCAAAGTCTGAGAAATTGACCTGTAATGGAGTCATGATAAAGATTTCAGCTCTTCCTATGTGGATTAATGGAAATGTTATGAGAGGGTCCCTCAGATACTTTGCAAATTTTGGTAAGGTGTGTGTTGTATTCATGTAACCAGCAAAACCTCTGCTTGTGTCCTCCAAGATAAGGGATGTGATTATGGAGGGTTCAAACATTTTAATCAGAGGAATTCCAGAGAGCACATCAGCTGGTATCTATTAGCATCTAACACTCCTGACAGCTGGAGGAAGGGAGTCATCGAGTTGAAGGAGAGAACTGAGTGTGATAATATGTACCAGAATCATAGTAAAATCTTTTTTTTAATTTTTATTTTAAAGAGAAAAAAACCCCAAATTTTAAAACAAGATAATGAGAGTAACAATGATTAATGCATTGAGTATTGTTATCTTTAAATTAGTTACTCAGAGTACAAGATACAGGCATTTAATTGTCCAGACAATATTAGCACAAACTTTTCAATGAATTAAGAGAAATTAGTAGTGTAACTTTCTTAGCTATCTTGTATGTGTATGTGTATATATATATTTTTGTTTGTTTGTTTGTTTGTTTTTCCTTTCTTCTTTTTCCTCTCCCCCATCCCAGTTTTTCTTTCCTTTTGAGCAGTTTCTTCCCATTTCACAGTATCTGTTGTACATTTTGGATCTTATTGCTTCTTTAAGCTTCTCGCATGAGGGAGACAATATGTTTATACGTGTGAGTCTTATTTATTTCACTTAGCGTATGGTCTCAAGCTGCATACATTTACCTACAAAGTTGTAAAGGAAAATCTTTACAAGGCTGTTTTCCCTGAGTGCAAGGGGAAGTTAGGGACAGGCGGGATTTAGTGAGGAATAGTATTAGGGAATGATAGCTCTTGGCGAAGTCCTATGTGTTTCACCCTCTCCTCTAAAAGGAGAGTTTGTGCCAGACTGGTAAACAGTTTCATTCCCAGGAAATGGGAGAAACCACTAGGGATGGGACTCAGCCTTCCACATCTTTAAGGTTCTTTCAGTATCTGTGTTTGTGTTAGAGAAGCAAAGATATTTTCATAGGCTTATTCCTGGGCTCAAAAAGGCCCTGAAGTCCTGTCAGCTAATTCACTGCTGATCCTGATTTTCAGGAGTCATATACCTTTTATTCATGCTCAAACTGAGCACTGGTCCTGGAGGTCCTAGTCTGTAAAGTGAGTTAGAATTGTACAGAGAAAACAGCTGCACATCATAGCGGACCCGGTTGCCTTTGACAGAAGTAATAGTATGTTATCGGTTACAGATTGGTCAGAATATCAGAATTACCAGTGCAGACACATTGTAACTAAATAAAAAGCAAATAAGAAGGTTATAGTCAACTTCTCATATAATTAAAGAATGTTACTTTTTCAAATGTACAGGGAGCATATTCAGTATGTCCCAATCTATGAACATTTGATTTGCAAATTTCTGCTGGTGTACTGTATAAGACTCAGTTTGTCAGTTTAGAATGAATCTGACTGGTGAACATTTTCACTGAACAGAGCTTGTAAGTTGGAGACTTACTGTATTTACTGGAACCTAAGTAATGCAGTAATTTGTAATCATGAAAACTATTTTTGCTGTGCAAATACTATCACACAATATAAAAGGTAAAGAAATTAAACTAAGATGCTACATTTAGCATTTCGTTTTATTTTTGTAAGCAATATGCTTAATTGGATTATTTCCACAAACTATACATGAAGTTTCTAAACATCACAATTCAGTGAAGTACAAAACATTAAGTTACAGGCTGTGGAAAGAGAAGGCAGCATCCGTGGCGATACCTTCCAATCTTGTTTTAAGGATAAGGAGAGGGGGCAAGGTCTTTTTTTAAATGAAGCCAGGATTACTCTGATTGATATTAAATTTTATTAAAAACAAAATGAACTAAAAAGTAAATACTTCTGTGTTTGGGCAGAGGCGTGAGGGAAGAAATGAGTCCTAAGCAGGAGGGAGGCAGCGCTGGGAAGCTTCTGTGACTGTCACCCCGGCAGTCTCTCATGCCGCTGCCTTTCACTTTTGGTGGTCTCAGGAAGGTCTCATTTTTCTTTTCTTTCTTTCCCTTTGTATTTTTTGGAAGTTTTTCCAGCTGTCCAGCCAAACTTGGCGACTTTCCTCAAAGTTTTTCTGCCACTCTCTTTCCCATTTGGCTTTTTCTTGAGCTTCCACCTCTTCTCCCTTTGTGGTTTCCTTTCATGTATGTCTTTGGCTTCTCTTTCTTTCCTTTAATTTCCAGTTCAGCAAAGCATTTCATAATCTGCTTATACACTGCTTGTTTGAATGACTCAGGATCATCCTCCTCTACATTTGTAGGTTTTCCTTCCTTCTTTACTTCTTTTATTTCATTCTTTCACAGTATGTTCTGTATTTTTAAACTTATTTTTTTGTCTGAATTACCTCCAGAGCCTTCTTCCTTTTTTCCTGACCCAGTAATAACTTGTAATCTTTGCCCATAGCTTCAAAATTTTTTTATTATTATTTTTTGACTTTTTGAGACAGGGTTTCACTATATAGTCCAGGCTGGCCTTGAACTTGAAGTGAGCCTCCTGCCTCAGTTTCCTGAGTGCTGGGATTACAGGCATGAGCCATTGCACCCGGGCTTTCAAAATCTTTTTGCTTTCTGTCAGCATCATTTTGGTTTTTGTTAGGATGTACCAATATGGACAGCTGATGAAATCTCTTTTTTATTTCTTTATTTGTCACTTCAGGATCTATCTGAAGAAACTCAAATGAGTTCAGATTGAAGTAAGAGTAACCAAGACTGGTGAATCTTTCAATCTGATATTTGGATGCTAGAATTGAATCTCTTTTCTCTATTTATTTTGCTTATAGTAGAAGTTCATAAGCGCTTCCTTGGTGCTTTTTCCAATGCCCAAAGCCCCACTCTCTCTCTTGAAGCCACCATATTCCAGGCTCAGCCACCAGGTGACCCTCTGCACAAGTGACCCCGAGAAGCCCACCTCTCTACATTTAGCATTTTGCAGTTAAAAAAAAAAAACCCTAAAAGATACATTTACAATAATATGTATAATTTTATATGTCAAATTTGCTATATAGTTGTCATAAACGGTATTTTAAGTAGCTGCATACTAAAGTCATCAATATAGTGTTGCATAATTTATTTAATAAAGAAACAAAGAAAAATGTTTTAAAATATCTTTGATCCATAGTGATTGAATCTGCAAATGCAGAACCTGTGGATATGGAATACTAACTGCATAGCTTATTTTTTTAGAGTAGGTATTTATTTTGGGCTTGTTTTTATCTGTTTTTACTTAATATTCTGCATTCCCATCAAGAGCTTTTGGGTCTTTCTTTTATAGGCTGGGGACTAAGGTGCTCAGAAGCATTCACTGATATCCCCATTTCTTTTCCACTTTGTAACACTTGCAAGCCACACAATCTATGGATGAGTTGTTATTCAAAACCATTGCTCTGTGTAAAAAAAATATGAGTGCCTTGTATTCTTTTAAGCTGATGAAACCAGGAAAACTTCAACACACACCCTGTGGAAGGCCCCAGCATCTCCGTGGAGGTGCTTCATAAGCATGAGACGGGTCTTAGTCTCCCACTCCAGATTAAACTGACTTTGTAGATCTTAATCTCTAGTCTATTTCTCTAGAACAAATGACCCCCAAATTTAGTGACTTGTGACATAATATTACAATTTATTATATTTTACTTTCCACAAGTTTGGAATTAAGGAATAGCATGGGGCTTTGTGACTCTGGTTCAAGATACTTGATTTAGGTGGAAGTAAACTGTTATGAGGGTCTGCATATATCTGAAGGCTTGGGTAGAGTGGTAGGATCAACTTCTAATCCCGTTCATATTAGTTTTTGGCAGCTTTTGTTTACTTCCTCATTGTGTGTCCTTTTCCACAGCATTGCCTCATGGCATGTAGTCCAAAAGAGAACAGCCAAGACAAGCCATAGAAAAAAAAGATAAACACAAACCATAGTTTTTATAACCTAATCACCATAGTACTGTCCCATAAATGTAGTATCCTGTTGTTAGAATCCAGTATATAAAAGGGTTAAAGATTACTTCTGTTTTTTAGTCCCTATGTTTATTTCCTCACAGCAGGCTGGAACCATTACTTCACGGCTGCCAGAGTCAAAATCAAATTTTTACACAACTGTTACTTTAAATTGAGACTAAAAGTATTTAGAGCCCGCCTGGATTGTATACACCATGAAAGGACACTTAACATTTGCTAGTCATAGATAAGAAAAACTACAAACTGCTACTGCCTTTCCTAGTTCTCTGATGCACAGATTTCTGACTGAATTCATGGATGACATGTCTAAGATATGTAAGCCTTTCTCTAATTCTCCCCTTGGAGTTCTCTCCTCCCCCTTGGGGTGGTGGCCTATGCTACTGATTCTGAAAAGCCTCTTGGTGGAAGAAACTTCTCTCCTTAACTGGTCCAAGGAGAGACCAAATGGAGCTACTGCCATCTCCTAAGTCAGGTCTTTTCGTTAACTAGTTTATAGGTCCCCAAAATCACCGTATCAGTCACTCAGTATAGCACCTACTCAGGGAAGAGGATTGGAGAGGGGCAAAAATTAGTGAAGATGAAGTTCGCTGGGCCTATTACAGTGATTGTCTATCATGGTCCTCTCTACAGTCCCCAAAGATTCACATCTCTCAGACTAATGCTTCCTAGTCTAGTGTTAGTCTTTGGACACAAGGACATGATGAGAGGCACAGGGTGCAACTGAACAAGGCTGCTTTTGTCTCACTTCCCCATATGCATGTGTCACTGTGGAAATGGTTGCTATGCCACAGGGTACAGTAGTAGGTGGCCTCATCTTCAGGCTGGGCCCCTGAGATGGTGAAGGCAGCCTTGTCTCCAAGCAAGGAACCTGAGAATCGGGCAGGGACTCCAGGGATCCGGTCGCTGGTGCTAGATATTAGCCCCTGTGGTGTTTGGTAGGGTTTCTGTTGGATCCAGCTAGCGTGGTTACTGGTTGTGACAGCTCCTGTGCTGGAAGCACAGGTGAGTGTGACCGTCCCTCCAGGAGAGGTGTACAATGAAGATTCCTGAGTCACCACAGCCTGTGATTCGACCCCTGAAAATAAGTGAGAAACCATCATGTCACGAGAGGAGACAGAGGCAGAACTGCTACCCTCCATAACCCCAGCCAGAAAATCCCTGCTGACCTGTGATGTGAGCCAGAAGCGTGAGCAGGAGAGCAGCCCAGGCCATGGTGCAGACAGCCCAGGACTGTGCTTTTCAAGACTGCTTAGCACACAAGCAGCCCTCCAGTTCTCATTATAGCTCTTAGCACCCTGCTGGGGCAGGGTTCTCATGTAAATGAGTTTGCCCTGTCAAGGAGTTTAGCAACTTGGTCAGGTCACACCTGCTGAGTTAACCCACACTGGGTATGCATAGTGGAACCCAATGTCTACTAGACTTTTCAGTTATTTGCAGTCCAAGGGCCTTGTTCACACTGCCCTCTAGTGTTGCCAGTGAAAATGTCACTGATGGAATAACGCATTTCTGCAGGTCTCTTTCTATTCATCCTTCTTTTCTTTTCCTTGGGTCTGGAAGTTGTAGTTTTTCCCAGCAGGTCAAAGTTAGTGGCTCAAGAGGAAACTGGGTGGAAAAATTTGAGTGTGGGAGAGCCGAGTAAATACTGGTTCTCTGCTTTCCTCCATGTCATAAACATCAGATATCTTGAGTAGAGAAGCTGAGATCTTGGATTCCTTTGGTCTCTGAATTTAGGTTTGTAGAAAAGTCACACACCATATTTCCCAGCAAATAGGACCTAACTGGAAAACAAGCTGAATTCTCATTTTTCAGGATGTTTGTAATATAAGCTGTACCCCAAAAATGAACCCTAGTTAATTAAGATTGCCAGCTAGACAGATGCATTTGGTATGTCTGTTGCAACAGATAACAGACATATTGAATTATACAATAGTAATATTAACATATAATTAAATATAAATAAATAGTATTATCGAAATGAATACTTAAGTGATAATAGAAATTATAATTATTTATAAATATCTACCTGGACACCTTTGAATGAGAGGCAAATACCTATGTAAACAGTTGAACTCAAGACTTATTGCTGAATGACAAATTGGAGTACAGACACAATGCATGAATAATGTGCTCAACTGATAACAAACAGGCATGTGTTGTGTCTAGTATGTATGTTCATATGCCTATATAGTGTGTGTTGTAGCAGATATACTTAGTGAGCTTGTGTGAAATAAAGAAATATGCTCTAAATTTTGGTGTCTGCAATTTTTCACCACTTTTGTGTGGAACATCATTTTTTAAAATGTTTGTTAGTACATACTTGCCATACATAGTGCCCATATTCATCATAGGGAATTTGTACTTGTACATATTATATCTTAATTCTTCTTTTTTCCCATTTCCTTCCCTTCCCTTCATGCTTCTTTCCCTCCTCATTTACAGAAAATTTGTTTCCATTTTTTCCTTCTATTCTTTGTTTTTAAATCTCTTTTCCCCTCCTTGCCATCTGTGTCCCTCCTCCCTTGTTCCCCTTCTCGTTTGAATATATTCTTGCTTCTTCCCAATATCTGCTTTATTTTGCTCCTTTACCCTTAAGATTTCTCACAGAAGGGAAACAATGTGACATTTAAACATGTGTGTGATAAATTCATTTAAAATTATGGTCTCAAGGTGCATCTATTTACTCACAAAGGACTCAAGTTTATTCTTTTTTAGAGCAGAGTAGTATTCAATGTACATAATGCCACATTTTCTTTATCTGTTCATCTTTCGGTGGGAATATGGGATGTTTCTAAGCTTTATCTCTTATACATTGTGCTGCAATATATACATGGCTATGCATATGTCATTGAGGTGTGAGGCTTGTAACTTTTTTGGGAAGATGCTTAGAAGAGGAATAGCTGGATCAGATGGAATTTCTATTTGTAGTTTCTGAAGAACCCCCATACTGATTTCCATAGTGATTGAACCAACTTACACAACCACCTACAATGAAGAGGTGTTCTTTTACCCCCACAGCCTTGCCAACATTTGTTATAAGTTGATTTCTTGATGATAGCCATTCTTTCTGAAGTGAGATGGAATCTCAGTGTTGTTTGGAATTTCTCAAATGAACAGAGATGTTGAACATTTTTTTCATATATTTATTTGCTGTTTATATTTCTTCATTTGAGAAGTGTATTAATTTCAGACGCTCATTTTTGGATTAGGTCTTTGAATTTAGGGGATCTGATTTTTAAAAAAATTCTTTATGTATTCTAGATATGAGTCCTCTGAGGAGTAGCTGGTAAATTTTTTTTCCCATTTTGTGTGTTGTCTTTTCACTCTGTTGGTGGTTTCTTTTACTGTGCAAAGCTTTTTAATTCGATGTGATTCCAGTTTTTGATTCTTTGTAATATTTCCTGGGTGACTGAGGTTTTGTTCATAAAGTCTTTGCCTCCACCTTCGTCTTCCAGAGTTTTGCCTATCCTGTCTTCCAGCAAATTAAGTGTTTCTGCTTTTATATTTAGATCTTTTGCCCATTTCAGTTTTACTTTAGTGTATCACAAGAGATATGGGTCTAGAGTCAATCTTTGGCACGTGTAGAGCCAGTTTTCCCAGAACCATTTATTAAACAGGCTTTCTTTCAGTGAGGGTGTTTGGCTCCTTTGTCAAAAATAAGGTATATGAGTATGTTTGAAGTTGTTTCTGCATTTTCTAACCTGTTCCACTGATCCTTGGGTCTGTTTTTAGCCAGTACCATGATGTTTTCATAATGGTAGTTTTATGGCGTACCTTCAAATCAGGGATTTTGAGGCTCCCTGCCTTGCCTTTGTTATACAGAACTGCTTTTGCTAGTTTAGCTGTCTTCCACTTCCATACTGCCCCACTTCTATTGAAAGATAATTTTTCAGGATACATCAATCTGAGTTGGAGATTGTTTTAAGGCTTGAAATACTTTACTCAAAACTCTTCTTGCCTTAAAGGTTGTGTCAGGAAATCTGCCATGATTCTGATGGATTTTCCTTTTTAGGTGATTTGTTTCTTTTCTCTAACAGTTATTAATAATATGCTCTTGTGCTGAATTTTGGAATCCTGACTATTACATACCTTAGTGTAGTTTTATTATGTCATGGCTAATTGAAATTGTATATGCCTTACTATCTGTATATCGAATTCTTGTTCCATGCTTGGAAAGTTTTCTGCCATTACTTCTGTGAACTGGTAAGTTATGTCCTTTGTGCTACCTGCTGATTTTTCCATTTATTCCAATCAATCATATGTTATTCTTCTTTGTCTCATTTATCAGCTGTTTGATTGATTTTTGAGCTCCCTTGCTATTTTTAAGAAGTTTTTCATTTGATGTTTGATGATCACTAAATGCAAACCTGTCTTCTATATTTGATATTCTTTCCTCACATTGATCAATTCTACTGTGTATATTTACAAGATAATTTTTAATTTCCTGGATATCTGCTATTAGAATCTATTTTATGGACTCCAATTCTTTCCTATGTTGGACATTCATGGTTTTCATCACTTTCTAAGCTTTATATTTTAAATCTGTATCTACTCTAGATTCACTAACCATGTCCTTCTTTATGGGTAATTATCTTTTTAATTATCTGTATAATTATTTGTGTTTTTTCTAGTGAATCATTCATATGCTTTTTTATTTTCACTGCTACCATTTTAGAAAGCTCAACTGGGCACCTTTTTATTTCTTCCACCCAGTGCCACTGAATTTGCCTTGGGCAAGCTAGAGGTCTGGGGTCTCATTTTGCTTCTGTGTTTTCTCATTTTCTATTTTTTGTTTATTTGCTTTCTAGGTTAATGCTTGTAAATTGCTTTTGGTAGGTAGTACTGAGACCTCATTAGGAAATGCCTACTTTTCAGAGATGACTTCTAGACATAGCCGGCTTTAGGCTTTTCAGTCTTTTCCAAGATCCTGCCTCTTCTTTGCACTGTTTCTAACATTTTACATATCTTCCTAATCTTATTTGAAGTGAGGAACTCCTCCAGCTTTTTCTCCTCCTCCTCTGCAGATGAAATCTCCCCCATAATCTCTTGCCATTGGGAGATGATCATACACAATCCTGCAAAGAGAGAGTGAGAGCAAGAGGGAGAGAGAGAGAGAGAGAGAGAGAGAGAGAGAGAGAGAGACATTTGACTCAGAAGACATTACTCCTTTATAAAGTTGAAATTTATTAGAAATGTTTGCTTATCTTGTGGAACACTCAGAACAAGTTACTTGCAATCCAAACTTTTACTGTATTTTATTACTATTGTTTCTTTAAATATTGAATATTTCTAATAATGTAAGAGAACAATGTCACTTTCAGTGCAACCAGTTACATAGGATCAAGAGAGATAAGTGGATTTCCACACATTTGAATTAAAGGGAGACCTGGATTATGACCACCCTTAAATGTACCAATAAAATCTGATTGTAGAAAACAATAAATTTAATAACTAAATAAGTTCATACTCAAACCATTCAGTCACATAATGAGTCTTTCTGACATCACTGTCTTCCTTCCTTAAATTCTATAGAATTGTCCCATGAGTCAGTTCTTCCAGCACCATTTATTAAAAGAGGCTGTCTTTCTTCCAATGAATGTGGTTGGCACCTTTGTCAAAGATAAGGTGACTAAGTACATCTGGAGTTGTTTCCGCAACTTCTAATCCATTCCATTGATACTCAGGTCTGTTTGGTTTTTTTCCCCCCAATACTGTGCTTTTTTTTTTTTTAAATCAAAGTAGCTTTGTAGAACAACTTGTAGTCTGGTATGGTATTGTAACACCCCTGCCTTGCCTTTGTTGCCCAGAATTGACCTTGTTATTCTAATCTCTTCTGGTTCCAAATTGATTTTAGACTGATACCTAGGCATTTCATTTTTGGATGTTATTGTAAAAGGTGTTTCTCTAATTTTTCTCTCAGTGTGTTTGTTATTTATGTACAGGAAGGCTACTGATTTTTGGCTGTTGACTTTGTATCCAGCTACGCTACTGAACTTGCTTAATAAATCTAGAAGTCTTTTGGTAGAGTTTTTGTGGTTTTCTATTTAGAGTATCATATCATATGCAAATAATGATAATTTAACTTCCTTTCCTATTGCTATTTCTTTTATTTATTTCTCTTGTCTAATTGCCCTGACTAAAGTTTCCAGAATATGTTGAATAAAGCTGATGTAGTGGATATCTTTGTCTTGTTCTGATTTTAAAGTGAAAGCTTTAGCTTTTGTCCATTTAGTAGGATGTTGGTTGGTTGCTTGTCATACATGACTTTTATCAGAGACCATCTATTCTAATTTTATGAGATAGTGATCATCTATTCCAATTCTCTGTAGGGATGCTATCATGAATGGGTGTTGCACTTTGTCACCAGTCTTTTCTGCATCTATTGAACTGATCATATGTTTTCCTCCTTGGCTCTGTTAATATGGTATATTATATATATTGATTTGCAGATGTTGAACCATCCCTGTATCCCCGAGATGAATTCTACTTGGTTATGGTGAATAATCGTCTTGTCAATGTCTTATTGAGTGAGATTGGCCTATAATTCTCTTTCTTAGTTGTGTCTTTCTCTGGTTTTGTTAGCAGGGTAATGTTTGCTTCCAGTGATGAATTCGGGAGTATTTTTTCCTTTTCAGTTTTATTAAAAAGTTTGAAAAGTAGTAGCATTAGGTCTTCTCTAAATTTCTTATAGAATTTGGCAGTAAATCCATCAGGGCGTGGGCTTTTCTTTGGTGGTAGTTTTTTTTAGTTTGTTTTGGTTTTGTTTTTTTGGTACCAGGGATAAAACTCATAACCTCACTCCTGCCACACAGGTGCTTACACCACTGAGCTAAATCCCCAGCCCTATTGTTTTTTTTATTTAAGCAGAAAAAAGAAAAGACATATATAACAAAGACAAAAAAACAAAACAAACAAACGACTAGACTAAATGCACAACAGTAACATTACAGGTTTACAAAACAGGATAATAGAAACTTGACAATGGTTGCAATATTGCGTATGGTTATTTTTGAAATTGTTTACATTAACAGATATAGACATGTAAAATTGATCTACTCATATCAGTATTAATTGTTATTTCTCAATAATGAATACATTCAGCAGTGTGTTCGTTTTAGTTATTTTACATAAACATATATACAGATTTATATCTTTTCCTTTTCCCTTCCCTCTTTCCCCCTTTTCCCTTCCCAGTTACTTTTGCTCTTCGAGCTGTTTTGTACCCTTCCATAGTATTTATTATAGATTTTGGATTACATATACTTTTTCAGTTTCTTACACTAGGGAGACAATATGGTATTTACACATGTGGGTTTGATTTATTTCACTTACTATTATGGTCTCAAGTCGTGACCATTTACTTACAAAACTCTCAATGCAATCTTTCTTAATAGCTGAGTAGTACTCCATTGTATAAAAATACCACATCTTTTTTATCCATTCTTTGATTGATGGGCACTTGGGTTGTTTCCAAGATCTGGCTATTACAAACTGGGTTGCTATAAACATGGGTGCACAGATACCACTGTGGTATGATGTTTTCAGTTCTTCTGGGAAAATGCCCAGAAGTGGGATAGCTGGGTTGAATGGGATCTCTAATCCTAGCTTCTTGAGGAATCTCCACACTGACTTCCACAGTGGTTGCACCAGTCTATACTCCCACCAACAGTGGAGAAGAGTTCCTTTTTCCCCACAGCCCCTCCAACATTTGTTGTTGCTTGATTTTTTAAACTTGGCCATTCTTTCTGGAGTGAGATGGAATCTCAGTGTTGTTTTAATTTGCATTTCCCGAATGACCATTGATGTTGAACATTTTTTCATAAATTTCTTTGCCATTTGTATTTCTTTCTCTGAGAAGTGTGTATTCATCTCAGATGCCCATTTTTGGATTGGGTCCTTGAATTTTAGGGACCCGATTTCTTTTAATTCTTTATATGTTTTAGATAGAAGTCCTTTGTCTGATGGACAATTGGCTTAGATATTTTCCCAATTCGTGGGTTTTCTTTTTACTCCCTTGGTGATTTCCTTTGACATGCAAAAACTTTTTAGTAAGATGAGATCCCAGTTGTTGATTCTGGGAAGTGTTTCCCGTGCAATTTAATTTTTGTTCATTAACTCTCTGCCTACTCATATATCATTGAAATTTTTACCTACTCTGTCTTCTAGCAAGTTTAGTGTCTCTGTTTTAATATTCAGATCCTTGACCCATTTTAACTTTATTTTAGTGCATGGTGATAGGCATGGACCTAGTTTTAGTTTATGGCATATAGAAAGCCAGTTTTTCCAGCACCATTTGTTAAAGAGGCTATCTTTCTTCCAATATACATGTTTGGCCCCTTTGTCAAAGATGAGGTGGCTAAGTGTGTTTGTAGTTGTGTCTGTATCTTCTAATCTATTCCATTGATCTTCAGGTCTGTTTTGATTCGAGTACCATGCTGATTTTATCACAGTATCTTTGTAGTATAGTTTCAAGTCAGGGATTGTGATGCCTCCTGCCTTCCCTTTGTTGCCCAGAATTGCCAGATGAATTTCAGGAATGCTTTCTCTAGCTCTGTGAGGTAGGCAAGTGGTATTTTGACTGAGATTGCATTAAATCTGTATAATAATTTTGGGAGAATGGCCATTTTCACGATGTTTGTTCTTCCAATTCATGAACAGGGAATACCTTTCCATTTTCTGAAATCTTCTTCAATTTCCTTCTTTAGAGTAATGTAATTTTCACTGTATAGATCTTTTACTTCCTTTGTTAGATTAATTTCTAAGTATTTCATTTTTTTGGATGTTATAGTGAAAGGTGCAGTTTCCCTTATTTCTCTATCAGTGACTTTGTTGATTGTGTACAGAAATGCTATTGATTTTTGAGTGTTCACCTTGTATCCAGCTACATTGCTGAATTTGGTTATTACTTCTAGAAGTCTTTTAATGGATTTTTGGGGGTCTTCTATGTAGAGTATCATATCATCTGCGAATAATGATAATTTCATTTCTTCCTTTCCTATCCTTATTCCCTTTATTTCTTTCTCTTGTCTAATTGCTCTGGCTAATATTTCCAGAACTATATTGAATAGGAGCAGTGATAATGGCCATCTTTGTCTTGTTCCTGATTTTAGGTTGAAAGTTTTCAGTTTTTCTCCATTTAGTAAGATGTTGGCTGTTGGTTTATGATATATGGTTTTTATCAGGTTGAGGTAGCGACCAGCTATTCCAGTTTTCTGTAGGGTTTTTATCATGAATGGGTGTTGGATTTTGTCAAAAGTTTTTTCTGCATCTATTGAGATAATCATGTGGTTCTTGTCCTTGGCCCTGTTGATGTGGTGTATTACATTTATTGATTTGCGTATGTTGAACCATCCCTGCATTCCCGGTATGAGTCCCACTTGATCATGGTGAATAATCTTTCTGAAAATTTGCTGTATTCTATTTGCCAGTATTTTATTGAGGATTTTTGCATCTATCTTCATTAGGGAGATTGGCCTGTAATTTTATTTTTTGGTTGGGTCTTTCTCTGGTTTTGGTAGTAGGATAATACTTGTTTCCAGGAATGAGTTAGGGAGACTTGTTTCCCTTTCGATTTCATTGAAGAGTGTGAGGAGTGCTGGCATTAAGTCTTCCCTAAATTTCTTGTAGAATTCAGCAGTGAATCCATCAGGGCCCGGGCTTTTCTTTGTTCATACGGTCCTAATTACATTTTTAATTTCATTAACTGAAATTGGGTTATTCAGCAGCTTTACATCTTCTTGACTCAGCTTTGGTAATTCATAGGTTTCTAGGAATCTGTCCATTTCTTCTGTGTTATCAAATCTATGTGAGTAAAGGTTTTCAAAGTAGGTGTTGATGATCTTCTGTATTTCCTATGGGTCTGTAGTGATTTCACCCTTTTCATTTCTTATTGCATGAATCTGAGTTTTTTTCTTTCCTCTTCTTGATAAGGTTGGCTAGGGGTTTATCAATATTATTTACTCTTTCAAAGAACCAACTCTTCGACTCTTTAATTCTTTGTATTGTTTTCTTAGTTTCAATTGCATTAATTTCTGCTCTAATCTTAATAATTTCCTCCCTTCTTTGGGCTTTGGACTTGACTTTCTCTTCTTTTTCTAGAAGTTTGAGGTGCAGCATTAGGTTGTTTATGTGTGTTCTTTCTATTTTTCTGATGTGGGAGTTTAGTGCTATAAATTTCCCTCTGAGGACTGCTTTCATTGTGTCCCACAGGTTCCAGTAATTTATATTTGCTTTTTCATTCAATTGTAGATATTGTTTAATTTCTTCTTTAACTTCTTCTGTGACCCATTGGTTATTTAGGAGGGTATTATTTAATTTCCATGTGTTTATGTGGTTATTGTAGGTTTTTTTGTCATTCATTTCCAATTTTACTGCGCTATGGTCAGATAATATGCATGGAATTACTTCAGTTCCTTTGCATTTACTTAAGCATGTTTTGTGGAACAGTATATGATCTATTTTAGAGAATGACCCATGTGCAGCTGAGAAGAATGTGTATTCTGATGTTGATGGGTGGAATACTCAATACACATCTACTAGGTCCATTTGTTCACAAGTTTGATTCAGTTCTGTTATTTCTTTCTGATTTTTTGTTTGGTTGATCTGTCTCTCTGTGACAGTGGGGTGTCAAGGTCCCCTGTTATAACTGTATTATTCTTTATTTGGTTTTTCATATCTCTTAAGAATTGTCTTACATAGTTGGGTGCTCCCATATTCGGTGCATATATATTTATGATTGTAATCTCTTCCTCTTGAAGTTTCCCCCTAACAAGAATGTAGTGACCTTCTTTATCTCTTTTGATCATTCTCGGTTTGAAGTTTGCATTGTCTGCAGACATAATAGCTACTCTTGCTTTTTCCTGGGTTCCTGTTGCATGGAGCATTGTTTTCCAGCCTTTGATTTTTGGTCTGTGAATTTCCTTTTGAGTGAAATGTGTTTCTTGTAAACAGCATATTGTTGGGTTTTGTTTCTTAACCCACTCTGCTAGTCTGTTTCTTTTTATTGGTGAGTTGAGACCATTTACATTGATTGATATAACTGATATGTACTGGCTCATACCTGTCATGATATTTCTGTTGCTGGTTTTCTACATTTTCTGTTTAAGTATTTGCCCTACTTAGTGGTTTCCTTTTGCTGTTATTCTGAAGATTGTGGCTATCTTTGTCTCTTTCTAGAGTGTCTTTCAGTACTCTCTGGAGTGTTGGTTTGGTGGCCATAAATTTCTTCAGTTGTTCATTGTCATGAAAGTATCTTATTTCTCCATCAATTTTAAGGATAGTTTTGCAGGGTACATCAATCTGGGTTGAAAGTTGTTTTGTTTCAGGATTTGAAATACTTTACTCCAAGCTTTTCTTAACTTAAAGGTTTGTGTTGACAAGTCTGCCGTGATTCTGATAAGCTTTCCTTCATAGGTGATCTGTTTCTTTTCTCTGAATGCTTTTAGTATTTTGTTCTTGTGCTGTATTTCTGATACCCTTATTATTGTATGTCTGGCTGAAAATTTATTTTGGTTGTGGTTAATTGGGGTTCTGTATACCTCAGTTACCTGTATTTCAGATTCTCTTCCGATGTTTGGAAAGTTTTCTGCTATTATTTCTGTGAATAGTCTTCGTAGGTCATTAGTATTGATCCCTGCTTTTTTATTTTGCCTATTAATCTTATGTTATTTCTCTTGGCATCGTCTTGCAGTTGTTGAATTGTTGTTTCTTGGTTCCTTACTATTTTTAAGAGACCTTTTCTTTCATGGCCATGATCTCCCATGCTGTCTTCAAGATCTGAGATTCTATCTTCAGCTTCATTCAAGTGGTTTTTCAAACTTTCCATGGAGTGTTTCATTTCTTGCATTTCCCTTTGATCTGTTTCATGCATTCTGTTTGTGTCTTATATTGTTCATTCAAAGTTTCGATCATTTTCTTAAGTTCTTCTATTTTTTTATCTTGCTCTTCTTTAGATACACACAGCATTTCTTTAATAATGATTCTCATTTCATTTTTTAGCTGACAGAATATTTCTGATTTGAATTTCTCTATAGCTTCATCAAGCTGTTTCTTTATTGCATTTTCTATCATTTCAGAAAGTTCAGTTTTGTGAGTCCCAGTGTCTTCCATTTCAGTGTCTCTTGGGTTTGTTCTCAGTGGGCTTGGGGGACTGAGACTGCCTCTTGGTCTTTAGTTTTTTCATTTTCTTCTAGAGCCTATGTGACTCTGTGTTCTACGAGGCTGACCAGGCGTTCCCCTGGTGGGTCGTGCTGAGCCACAGGACACAGTATAGCTAGATCTTGTGTGCAGCAAGTGGAGGTGGCCTCCTGGGATGTGTGGGTGGAGCCTCCGCTTTCCAAGGTGGGGGCTGAGGCCTCCCAGTCCCAGGGAGCTAGTCAGAGTGTACCCCGGAGTGTGGCAACACCCTGACCCTAAGTCTGGCTGCAAGGAGTTCGGGGGTTCCACTGTACTAGGCAAGCCCAGGGTGTGTCGCAGGCCTACAGTGCTGGGGTCTTGCTTCTTGCTGAGCAGGGCCCGCCACGAGCTCTACCATGCGGCACAGGCCGCTCCACTGAAGTATGGGGCTCGCATGTGCTCCGCACTCTGGTGGGGGGAGCCCAAGCTCTCCAAGGCCCTACAGCTATGCTGGTCAGTCCCTGATGAGCAGCTCTGGGGTCCTGAACTGGGCTGGGCTGAGTACCTCTGTGTCCTGTGAGTCTGGCCGGGCTTTCCTCTGGTGGGTCACGCTGATCCGCGGGACCTGGTAGAACTGGATCTTGTGCGCAGCAAGTCCCCAGCCCTATTTTTTGACACAGGGTCTCACTATGCAGTTCAGGCTGGCCTTGAATTCACTTTGTAGCCCAGGCTGGTCTTGAACTCACAATGATCCTCCTGTCTCAGCCTCCTGAGTGCTGGGATTAATGTTGGTAGGTTTTTAATTACATCTTCAATTTTATTGATTGATTGATATTGGTTTCTTTAGAATTTTTGTATCTTGTTGATTCAGCTTTGATAATTCATATGTATCTAGGAAACTGTTCATTTCTTCTGTATTTTCCCTCTCATTAGGCTACAAGTTCTTAAAATAGGTATAGATGACCTTTTGGATTTCTGCAGAATCGGTTGTGATTTCTCTCTGTTGATTTCTAATTGTGTGGATTTGGATCTTTTCTTTCCTTTTTTTGATAAGGTTGCCTTAGTGTTTGTTGATTTTATTTAATATTTCAAAGAACCAACTCTTTGATTCTTGATTCTTTGTATTGTTTTCTTAGTCTCCATTACATTAATTTCTGTTCTCATCTTTATAATATCCACCCTCATATGCTCTTTGGGCTTGGCCTGCTATTCTTTTTCTACAAACATGTTCAACATTAAGTTGTTTATTTGAGCTTGCTCTGTTTTCCTGATATGGGTATTTACTACTATAAATGCTTTCATTGTGTCCAGTAAGTTCCAATATGTTGTATTGTCATTATCATTGAACTGTAAAAACTGTCTAGTTTCTTCTTTAATTTCCTCTGTGACCCATTGGTTGTTCAGGAGGGTACTACATAATTTCCATGTGTTTATGAAATTCTCATGGTTTCTTTTGCCATTGACTTCCAATTTCATTGCACTATGGTCTGATCATATGAATGGGATAATTTCAGTTCCTTTGCATTTACTTAAGTCTGTTTTATGAGCTAGTATGTGGTCTATTTTGGAGAATGTCCTGTGTGCAGCTGAGAAGAATGTATATCCCGATGCTGTGGGATTGAACATTCTGTAGACATCTACCAAATTCGTTTGTTCAAAAGTCTGATTCAGTTCTAATATTCATTATTGATTGTTTGTCTAGTTTATCTATCTATTTGTGACAGTGGGGTATTGAGGTCCTCCAATACAAGTGTATTAGAGCTTATTTTTTGTGTCTGTTAATATTTGTTTTATATAGTTGGGTGAATTGGTATTTGTTGCATATATATTTATGATCCTTATCTCTTTCTCTTGGATTGTTCCTTTTACAAGGATATAGTGACCTTCTTTGTCTCTCTTAATAAGTCTTAACTTGAAATCCATTTTCTCTGCAAATAGAATAACTACCCATGCTATTTTCGAGGTTACTGTCACATGGAGTATTGTTTTCCATCCTTTGACTTTTAGTCTATGAATTTCTTTTTGAATTAAATATGTCTCTTGTGCAGCATATAATTGGATCTTGCTTCTTGATACATTCTGCCAGTCTGTTTCTCTTGATTGGTGAATTGAGGCCATTAACATTGATGGTTATAATTGATAAATATTGACATATCCCTGTCATGTCATTTTCCTGTTATTGAGCCACCCCCTCCCATTTAATTGATTGTCTTGTCTGGTATATTTTTTCTGTTTTGGTTCCTTTACTTTTAAACCTTGTTATCTCTTTCTAGAATGTCTTTTGGAACATTCTGGAGTTTTAATTTGGTGTTCATGAAATTCCTCAGGTGTTATTTGTCATGGAAGTATCTTATTTCTCCAGCAATTTTGAAAAGTAGTACATCAATCTGGGCTGGAGGTTGTTTTCTTTTAGGGTTTGAAATAGTTCACTCCAAGCTATCCTTAAGGGTTTCTGTTGAGAAGTCAGCTGTGATTCCGATGGGCATTCCTTTATAGCTAATCTGTATTTTTTTCCCTGGCAGTTTTAATATTGTGTTCTTCTGTTGAATTTCTGGAATATTGACTATTTTATGCATTGGTGTAGCTTTTTTCTTATCATGGTTGATTGGTATCTATATTCCTCACTTAACTGTATGCCAAATTCAGGGAAGCCAGATAAGTTTTCTGCCATGACATTTGCGAACAAATTTTTTACATGGTTTGTGTTATCTCCTGCTTTTTTATTTACTCAGATAAATCTTGTGTTATTCTTCCTTGCATTGCCTAGTAGCTTCTGGATTGATTTCTGATGGTCCTTGTTATTTTTAAGAAGTCTTTGTTTGCATGATCGCTAACTGTAAGCCTGTCTTCTGTGTATGAGATTTTGTCTTGTATTGATTTTTTTGCTGCATATAATTTCAATGGAATTTTTAGTCTCCTGGTTATCTGCTTTAATCTGTTTCATGGATTTTGTTTCTGTCCTATGTTGGGCATTTATAATTTTTATCATTTTCCTTAGCTCCCCTATATGTTTTTTTAAATCTGTATCTGCTGTAGAGTCACTAAGCATGTTTTTTATTGAGGTCACCATCTCTGTTGTTATCTGAGAAATTATTTCTGCTTTGGTATTTTCTAGAGCCTCAGTCATTTACTTTGTTGTTACCACTTTGGAGAGGTCAGGTTGAAACTTTCAGATTATCTCCCCTTTTGCTCCCTTTGGTGAACTGGATGTTTAACATTTCATCCTAAGTGTGTTCTCATTTTCTATTTCTTTTTTTAAGTTTAATTTCTAGGTTGGTTCTTGTAAACTGCCTATGGCAAGTAGCTTTTTGCTAGTATTTAGAACTCTTAGGAAATGACTACTTCTCAGAGGTGTTTTCCAGGTGTAGCTAGTTTTTTGGTTTTGAGTCTGTTACAAGATTCTACCTCTTCAATTTATTGGGAATAAGAAGTTGCTGCTTGGTTGGCTCAGGCCTATTTCTTTGACATTGGTCCAAAGTATTTTCTATGAGCCTTAGCCAGTCTCAGAATTCATATACCAAGAAGAGCAACTGGTTATAACAATCAGTAATACCAATAGCATCAAGTGGTAAAGTGGTACAATCAGCAATACCAATAGCATCAAACACAATTTAGAAAATGACAAACTGAGGTAATTTGCCACCTTTAACCATATGAGCTAGATTTGTGGTTATATAACAAAATCTAAAACAAAGCAAAAAATTGTATGCAGTAAATAAGCCCTCAATATGCTAATTTTAGCCTCAGGGGAGAAAATTTTAAAGGTATTAGGGGAAAAATAGAGAAATAAAAGAAGGAGAAGAAATTAGGAGCAAGGCTGGAGAACAAAGAAAGATCACAGAAAAGTTGGGAAACTGGTGCAGATTACAGGAGAGAAAGACAGAAACAAGAAATAAAAGGAAGAGTAGAAGGAAGAACAGCACAGAATAACAATCACAGAAAAGCTAGAAACCACAGTCTCACTTATAGAAAACAAGATTGACCAATGACAAGGTTTTTAAAAAAGGTGAGAAAGAAAAAAAAAAAAAGAGAGACAGAGGGGAAAAAAGACGTCTTCTTCAAGTTTTGTCTCTGCTGTCACTGGTAGACAATGTGCGGAGGTAGAGTACAGATCCACATTGATTTATCCCAGCAAGCCAGGATTAGCTTCCTGGTTGAGTAGCAGATGTTAATGAGCCCACACCTTCACTTCCCCTGAAGTTCAGGTGGATTTCTCGCTGTGAGACTAGGACCAGACATTTTCAGCCTGCACCAGTTGGTTCACTTTCTGCAGGCTTGAACTCAGCTGGGAGCTGCTACTGGAGCCAGCAGTTGTTCTGAGTTCTGAACTCAGTTGGTCACCTCCAAAATGACTCCTGGCCAATCACCCTTTCTCTCCAAATGGCCAGCTAAATCCAATCCACTCATCAGCCAGTGCAGTCCACGGCGTCCACTCCTCTGATGCACTGCTGCATCTCTCCGTGGAGGCCTCTAGGGTTGCCAGAAGCTGCCATGTGTCTGCAGGTTTGAACCACTTCTCTCATGTAGTGAGTCCTCACTCTGGGGGAAGGCGCCTCCCACTACCTCCTCCTTCTGTTTTGAAGTTTTTCGCTTTGCTCTCCCTCATGGGATTCAACTCTTGGGCTTCAGATCATTCCTGGGTGCAGGAGACCCACTTTCTCCTTCTTCTCTTCCTCACATTGCTATAGTTCAGTGTCTGAACAGTGCATCTCGGATAGGCTCTTTCTCTGCTGCTTACCACTGCATCATCTTTCTGAACATCCAGAGCTTTGAACTTATGTCTGCCCTAACTCCTAACCTCTGTGGTTAGCAGGTGATAAGACAGTGCATTAAATTCAGTCTATTATATTTAACTAATAAACCCCTCCACCCAGTACTGCATTCACTAATTTCTTACATGAACTTCTGTGCTTTGCAATCCTGTTATAATGTGCCAGCAGAGTGATGCATTTTAAGGATAGGCAGCCTCGATAATAGATTGATGCTGAGTGTGGTGGCATACACCTGGAATTCTAGCACTCAGGAGGCTGAGATAGGAGGATCATTACAAGTTTGAGACCAGCATGGGCTGCAAAGTGAGTTCAAGGCCAGCCTGAACTACATAACAAGACCTTGTCTCAAAAAGACAAAAATTAACAAATACAATAATAGATCCTTAGTTTTTCTTCAATTGCTTGTTCTGAGTGTGTCCGAAAAGGAAAAGATATAAATCTGTATAGATGTATATGTAAGATAACTAAAATGAACACACTGCTGAATGTATTTGTTATTGAGAAAGAACAATCAATACTGATATGAGTAGATCAATTTTACATGTCTATATCTGTTAATGGAAACAACCATTTTAAAGATAATGATACGCAATAATGCAACCATTGTCAAGTTTCTATTATCCTGTTTTGTAAACCTGTAATGTTACTATTGTGCATTTACTCTAGTCATTTGTTTGTCTGTTTTGCATTTTTGTCTTTGTTATATATGTCTTTTCTTTTTTCTGCTTAAATAAAAAAATATATATAATAAAAGTATAATCTTCAGGACTGAAATACAAAGTTCAGGATTGAGTTCCCTGACTAATTATTGTGAATTAGCAAACTTAAGGTATCCATGGGGATATCTCAGTTTGTGGTAAATTGATACCAGATGTGTGGTTTTTTTTTTTTTGAATTCCTGAATTTTAGGCTAGTGTGTCAAGTGGGGGCCTACTTGTGGAGGATTGAGCTCTTCACCTGTGAAATTTGACCTTTATACGTGGATTATAAACCCATTGAACAGTGATGCTAGATGAGTTTTTCAACACTGCATGAATAAATCCACTCTGTGAATAGCAGTGAAGCCCTCACCCAAAGCCTCAGGTACTGAGCAGGCTCAGAGTGGCCCATCTTCCTTTATAGGTCCTCTCTCTCTCTTTCTCTCTCTCACACACACACACATCACACCACACCATAGCCTGAGAGCTCTGAGCGAATGGAAATGATGTGAACTAGCAATTTGGGGGAAGTTCATATAGATCAGGTGTGTGCATGTGACCCTGTGGGTCAAGGTCATGTCCTGGAATCTCTAGGTAAGTGACCACTGTGATCCTTCTTTGGAAAGATCATTGATGTGGTTCTGATCTAGAATATCCCTTAAAATGCACTCAGAGATGGGACTTTTAGAAGCAGATTACATCATGAGGGTGCTATACTCATCAGTGGATTCATCTCTTAATAAATTCAGCTGTTGAGTGTGCAGTTAGTATGTGGAGCTTGGGTAGAAGCAGGTCACTGGGGACATGATTTTGAAGGGTGTATCTTTCTCCTCAGTTTTTTCTTCATGTTTTCAGTTTCCTGGCTTCCATTAGGTGATCATCTTTCCTCTCTCAGATCCTCCCATCATTTCCTTCCTGCCTTGGAATCAGCTGACTATGGAGCAAATCCTCCAAAATATATGAGGCAAAAACAAACCTTTTTTTTTTTAAGTTGTGGGTTTGAATATTTTGTCTCCATGATGAGAAAATGAGAGGCACTCACAGTATTGAATATAGACAAATTGGACAAAAAGGTAGGAGTAGGTATTATACTGTGAATGTGCCTGTGAACAGCTTTACCATCTGTACAGTAAAATTCCTTCAGGACACTGCTCAGTGACAACAGCCACGTATTTCCATGCATAAACTCAAATATACAAAATATTTCTGAGAAAATACCATATACTTCAAATTACAAATTATCTAGTGTAATAATGGCACATGAAGAACCGCCCAGAGACTGAAGCTGTGGGAAAGATCAGATTTTATTTCTCTCTTTACAGGCAGGCTGATATCTGAGTGAATATCAGCAAATACCTAAAAGGAGGGCTGCATATATATAGGTTTTAAGGTTGAAGGTACAATTTGAAGGCATATCAAAAAAAATCTCATAAAATGTTTGAGCTTGTGGTGTGGGGCAATCAGTGCAGTTACACAGAGCTGGTGTCAGGGCACTGCAGGGTGACCTTAGCCCCTCATTTAATTTTATTGCCCTTGCTCTTATTTACCAAGTGCAAACTATTGCCAGCAAAAGAGAGTCCATTGTTTCTCATGGCCAGTCCAAGACTCTCTCAGGTCACTCCCAGGCCAGTCCTGATATCTGGAAAGAAAGAATTTCTCAAGCAGGATCAGGACAGTCCCTCTGAACTGTGTGAGTCAGGACAATGGAGAAGGAAGCAAGCACAGATCGATCAGTCAGAAGTTTTTGTCTCACTTCCCCTCTGGTTGTGTCACTGTGAGATATACAAAACTACTAAAACTGCCATAGCCTGCTCCACAGTAGTAGACATTCTCATCTTCTTCTTGGATGTTCTCAATGGTCAGGTACCGATCCAAGCCAGAGCCTGATCCTGAGAACCGATCAGGGATTCCATCGCCCTTGGATCCCACAATACCACTAGTACCCACTCGCATGACAAACCGAGGGCCCTTCCCCTCACTCTGCTGGTACCAGTCCACCTTGTAACTACTGTAACCACTGCTCAGGGTGCAGGTGAGTTTGACTGTCTGTTCCAAGGAGGCAGATGGAGAAGGCAGCTGAGTCAGCACAGGCTGGGAGAGAGACCCTGAAAACACAAACCTCCATTAAGAATCCCTTTGGGAGACAGGAGAACAGTTAAAGGGGAAGGAGGGTCTGGTGTCTGGGTTTGGGTAACAATGGTCTCTATGGAGGCAGTGACCATTTCTCACATCTGACCTGTGAAGAGAGTGACGATGGTGAAGAAGAGAGGAACCCAGGCCATGATGGAGATGCCCCAATGCCGAGTCCTTCAAGCCCCAAGCTGAGACGGGGATCCCAAGCCTTTTATGCTCCCAGTTTATTACTGGTCAGGGTCTAGTTTCCTATGCAAATCTTCTCATTGCCAAAGTTAGTATTTAACAAAAGTGGTGGCTAAGATAGATAATTTACGTGTATTTGGTTTCATACAGATTGACTCCCCCTGATGGCCATATATTAACTGTCACCCTATGGACTCATACAAGCCTTAATGAATCCCTAAACCATAGCCTTTAAGTGGAGCCCAAATGTATGTGTACTTTGAACACCTCAGCCTCCATTTCTGAAGTTTCATGTTATCGCCACAATTATTTGGCTCCTCTGGTAGCTCACAGTGGGGTGCAGTGGCTATATGAGCTAATTCTAGAACCTGACCATGATACCTTTCCCAATTTCATCTTAATATGGCAGGGTCCTTAAACTGTTACTTGGTAACCACTATGATGTGGCCATTTTGGCCAGAGATCACCCTTGACTCTGGAAAGAGAAGAGAAGAAAGAAACTTGACCCCTGCTCAGCGGGTATTTGGTTCTTTACTGGAGACCTCCTGCTCACATCATCAACTAACGCTCAGTGTTGCCTCTGGTTGTCTCTGATTACTCCCAGAGAATCACCACAGGAAAGAGGTTTACTATAGTTAGTGTGATTGTAAACCACGAACGTACTTATAGATTTGGACCTCAGAATCAGGAATGTAAAAAGTTAAAACGCTTAAGAAAGAACTCATTTTTTATTGTTTTTTGTTACATATTTGAGTTTACCTTTGAGAAGTCCTTTATAACCAAGTCGCTGTGGTGAACCCATTAACATTACACAGCAAATAAATACCAATTAGGTCTTGATATTGTCACTTAATGTTTTTGATCCTGATATCTTCCCTTTTTTCAGATATCTATAATTTAAAAATATATTTTCACAAAATATGACACTAGTGAAAATAAGGAAAGAGCAATGTAGTATAAGGTAGATGATCGCATACTGAGTAGCATTCATCTTTCCTCCCACTAGTCTCAGATTCCAGTTTAAAGCCTAGGGGAGATGTGTGCACATTACCCCAGACCTAGTCTGTAATTACATCTGGCTGTTTCCCCAATCCCAGCAAAACTGGTCCACTTTGTGGAAATACCTATCTCCAGTTAACTAGCTGAACTAAGTTAGGGTAAGGGGTGATCTCTCACATGAAGATCAGATTGAAGGCTGTGTAGGGTCCTTACTACGTGGTGGAAATGTCACACTGCCTGCTGTAGAATTGGGCAGTTTTTATTAAGTATGCTGTGAAATATGGACTATTCTGTTGTTAAAATGGATGTGCATGAAGATTATTAAGAATGCCTGTCTATCATGTGAAGGACTTTGAAAATGAGGGTGAGAATCAATATCTAAAATAAAGAGTAGAACAAATCTCCAAGACTGATCTAAGATTTTGGAGCAGGAATATGTCTCATATAGAGCCTGGGGGACATTTTTCAACATCCTTCAAATTCTTGGCAACACAGCCCACACTGCCATCTGGTGGGAAGAAAAGTATTCCATCACCCTGGGGGGATTGAAACCTAGAGAGCCAGAGTTTAGTGCTGGTGTTTCCAAACAACACTGACTGTGAATTGTGTGTCTGAATTGTGGGTTTGTGGCCTGAACATGGATTTGATATTTAGAGATGGTTAGGAAAGAAAGCTGTAGCAGGTGAAGATCAGATGTAAGTAAATCTAAGAGTAAGAGTAAATCTAAGAGTAAGAAGAGGTACTAGAGAAAATGTTACTATCTGTACTTACTCTCATTTTTACTAAAGATGACTTCCATACAAGGTTATTTTTGACATAAAAGTAATAGTAATTGTACTAACAAAACATTAGAATAGTAATCCATTTTAATTGTTTGCTAAAGCTGTCATAAAATGATATCATAGACTAGATGACTATAACAGCGGAAGTTTATGTTTTCATAGTTCTAGAGGCTAGGAGCCCAAGAGCGAGGTGTTAGCAGGTTTGCTTCCTCTCAGACCCTTATTTCTTGGCTTCCAGATGACCAACATCTCTCAGTATCTTCAAATGGCCTTTCCACATTCTATATTCTCTGTGCCATAATTTCTTCTAGGAAGAACAGTTTTATTAAACCAATCCTCAACTTTTAGGATCTCATTGAATCAATATTATTTCTTTTAAGCCTTTGTTACCAGAAAAAGTAACCTTGAGGGCTGGTGGTTTCAGAAAAGACTTCTGGAAGACAAAATTTAGTCAATAACACTGTGCAGGAGCCAACCTGCAAATCACCCTAGGGGTTACAATGAGGAATTAAAGAGAAAGAGACAAATTTCAAATCAAGGGGGACCAGGGGATTCATGTTCTAGAGGGCATGACTTCTGGGAGTCTAGAAATTCCTGTTTTTATTAGTAAAACAAGGCAGTGTAGCAATCATGCAATCCAAGTTTCAAGAAACTGTAAATGATTAACAAGGAATAGAACATCTTTATATCTGGATGTAAAATTTTCTTTCCTTAGCCCTCGGAAGCCGTGTTGTTCTGCCCCAGGGGTTTTGTGAGCAACAGCATTTCTGCACACAAACAAGGGAAGAGTCAGTTTTCCATCCTCTCTGTATTATTTTGGAAAGGTCAAAAAGGCCTCAGTCTCTGCAGCTGATCACATAGTTCAGTCTCCCACATATCTGTGATGCTATTTTTTTAAATTTATGGCAACAAATTAAAATATAGTAAAATATATGTGTGCAAAGGATATTTTGAAAGTATATTTTTACTAATTGTTTAATTGTAAAATGCACATAACCTAAAATTTGCACCTGTAAGCATAGCTCAGTGATAGTGTTTGCCAAGGATATATTTGCAAGTGTATCTTGCATTTACATAGTTTGAAATTTCTAAATGTTTTCAAAATTGTTGTTAGTTATACATAACATGAAATTTGGAGTATCCAGCATAACTCAGTGGTAGGGTTCATGTCTAGCTAACTTGCACAGGCCCTAGCACTGTAAGAGAATTTTTTATATTTAAATCACTCTTAAGTATACAACTTGTTGGTATTCCATACCCCCACACCAAGATCCATTTCCAGAAGTTTCTTCACTCAAACAGAAACTCTGTCCCCTTCAAATAATTACCTCCACCTTTCACTGCAGTGCTTATTCAGCAGTGGCAAATGTGGGGATTGGTAAATGGACATGGCAGAACAATTCAGGGATCCTGCATTCCATCTATAAGCAGAAATACCAGAGAACAGAGAAAAACAGTCCTGGTAGATTTTGGAAGATGGTGCTTGATCAAGTGAGAGGTTGATTTGACCTGTGCTTTTCATCCCTGCAAGGCCAAGGTTATGTGTGCTGCAAACCATGGCTACAGCACCAGTGATCGCCTGACAGTGAGCCAATAATTCATCTTTCTCTGTTACAGTATATGAGGATCTAGCACTGGGAGCCCAACACTATTTAAGGAGTATCTGACACATTACTCATCGCCTCCTCCTATTTAAACTCCTTTCAAATGTCAAATATCTTTCAGAAATCTCTCAAAAGTCCTGCTCTTCACTCAATTCCTTCCTGATATTCCAGTGGAATGCTAGTAATAGAACATAAGTTACACTTGCTACTATGCTGAAGAATGTTTGAATTTATGGTAAAAAGAATATTTCTCTATAGTTTTTACATATAATATCGTTCATGTTATTTGTAGATCATTACATTTGTAATATCATAAGTCAGCTTTGTCTATGTGCTATTTATATAAACATTTTGGACTATTTTTTTCCATGTGTGTAACATGCAGTGTAAGGGATAAAAGAATATGTGTACTCTCTCTCTTGCAAGTTCCCCTCCTTTCTGTTTGGCAGCCACCATCAATGGCTGCTCCACCATACCATGCTGCCTTGGAGCCAAGTGAAATGGACTGATACCTCCAAGAACTGAAGAAGCAAACCTTTGCTTTCCTAATTTGGGGCATCAGGTACTCTGTCTCAGCAATGAGAAAAAAGTGACTAAGTCAGAATTTGGTACCAGAGGGTTGGGGTCATTGTTGTGACTATTCCTGACCATGTGGTTCAAGAGTCTTTGGAAATGGCTTATGGAAGAGTTTGGAAAGGTTCAAAGATGTCAACTGCAAGAGTGGCTCTGGAACAGCTTAGGCTGTCCTGTAGGGGAGATTCTGGTCAGTGCTCAGGAGACCAGAAGATGGATAGAGAGCCTGCTGGTAAAGACCAAGCTTGTGAGATTTCTGCTGGGAAGAAGGACTGCATCAGTTGTTGGACTCCACACAATGTGTGTTACAGATTGGCAGAAAGTTTGTCTGTATTTTGCTCATGCCCAGAGACTTTGCCTGAGACTGAGATTAAAGGCAGCTACCTGATTAATCTGGCAAAGGAAATTTCAAGGCAGTCGAATGTTGCAGCAGTCTTGTGGCTATTGTTGGAGGCTTTTAGCCAGATTTATGTTACGAACAAAGAGCAAAGACCCCAGCAGGATGATTTAAAATGTTGTGAGTTTGACCAGAAAGCTGTGGACTGTAAAGATAGAGCTGAAACCTTGATTGCTGAGAAGGAACAAAAAAATAAAAATGATTGCCTGGGGGTATTCTGAGAAGCAGTGGGCCTCCACCTTTTGCAGCCTCAGATGGTCAGAAGTGAAAGAGTTTGCTCAGAGGAGAAAGCTGCAGAGTACCATGTTCCAGAGTGGCAACAGAGGCCACAGAAGATTCCAAAGTGGCAACAGCCACACCAGATTCCAGAATGGCAGTGGCATAGAGAACCCTTTCCTCACACTCAGGTTCAGAGAGCTCAGTGATCCACACACTTGACTCCTACAGCCAAGAGAGAGGAAAGCTTGGCTACTGTTCCAGATGGCAGCAGACCTTGGCAGCATCCACGCAGCACTGGTTTTAAGGGCAAGGAAAATGCACTAGCTCTAAGACTAAGGCAGCTTCCACCCAGCCTTTAGAGGGCAATATGTAAAGATGTAAGGGTGAAGCCAAGGGTTTGATGGAAAACCCAGAAGTTTGAAAAAGCCAGGAAAGTGGATCATCCAAGGAAAGCTATAGAAACTGAGTAGGGTGAGCTTACGAGAGAAGCTATGGAAGTTAATACCCCTGGAAGTGCTGTGGGGATCGAATTACTGAAACTTTTTGGAGCTTGCAACCAGATTGCTTCAGATGCTGAGCACAGAACTCCAGGACTTAATGTTTGCCCTGCTGTATCTGGACTTGATTTGGTTCCAATGCTTGGTATTCCCCTGTTTGTAACTTTTGGAATGGTAATGTTCATCTTGTGCCTTTGCATTTTGGAAGTGTTTAACTTGTTTTCATTTGTCCAGGGGGTTACAATTAAGAGTTTGCCATAGATCTTGGAGGAGATTTGGGACTTGGACTTTTCAGCAATGCTGAAACTGTTAGGACTGTGGCTACTCTTGGAAATGGACTAAATGTCTTTTGTATAAAGGACATACATGAGTCCTGGGGGGCAGGGGTGGAATATTATGGTTATGGTCCTGCGTCCCCACCTCAAGGCCTCAAGTAATCATGGACGGGTCTGAGTCTGGAATTTGTGATTGGTTTGCTGTCTGTCGCTAGGATTGGTGATGTGAATGTTGCACCCAGGGGTGGAACTGACATACAGTGTAAGAGCGAGGGGAAGGCATGTCCTCTCTTGCGTAGGTTCACGTACTTGCAGTTTCATGTCTGCCATGAATAGCTGCCCCGCCACCCCATGCTGCCTTGGAGCCAACTGAGTATGGACTGAAACCTCCGAGAAGTGTAAGAAGTAAATCTATCCTTCCCTAGTTTTGGGTGTCAGGTATTCTGTCTCAGCAATGAGAGAAAAGTAACTAAGACACCTCTCTAGTGTAAAAAAAAACTGAAAGAGTAAATAAGCTCCAAAATGTATGATAGATATTGTGAAAATCAAAGGGAAAGAAAGTGCTCAAAAGGAAAGAACAACTGGGATAGGGGAAAGGAGAAAGGAAAGAAGATAAAAGATACTTGTACTTTTTGAATGTTGAGGAAATTATAAAATTTTGTATAAGAGAAGTCAGCATCTTAGGGTGGTAAATCAACTGTCAGTATTTGGAAATTTATACTTAGTGAGGTCCAGTATTTGAAGGCAGAAAAAAGAATGTACTTAACTTCATGAACTGACAACATAGCAGACCAAACATGGGAAATAAAATTTGTAGTATGATTTGGATCATCGTTATAGACACATGCTATCAGTAAGATCCTGACCCAGTAAAATAGTTTCTATGTAGCTCTTGACAAGATCAGAATGCAGAAATTTTGAATATTCAGAGTATCAGATATTATTTCTGAGTGCTGCATGTAGCCTTGTTAAATCCCACTTTCCCATTCATCTGTGTCATTTAACCACATGACCCACCAATGCTGTAATCTGCACTATGGATAAAATCAGCTTTATCCCCAGAATTGATGTTGGACATGGTTAAGTAGTGGGCAGTCCCAGAGCTGGAGCCTGAGAAATGAAGAGGAATTCCATCCCCCTTTTTGAAGCTTCCATCTCTCTTAAACCACATCACATAGTGAGGAGCCTTCCCTGGGTACTGCTGAAACCATGCAATACCATAGACTTTGTATTTACTATTCATGCTGCAGTTGATTCTGGACCCAGAGTCTGGACCCAGCTCTGCTCAGGGTCACACTTTGTGTGAATAGTTCTTTCCACATAGCTGTGCAGGAGCACAGGGAAGTCCTCTCAAAATCAGTTCAACTTATGTGACTCTGTCTCAAAATAATAAATACAAAGAGCTGAGATTTGGGTCTTTGGGAGTACAACAATGAGGCCAATTCCTAGGACCAAAACAAACAAACAAAGAAATAAAAAAATCATACTATTAAGTGATCCTGACTCTGAGTGTTTGGAAGATTATCCTAGAACTACAATAAGCAAAGTATTAGAAATTTACTGGGTAGTAACCACAGAAATACGTCATCCCAACATAGTTCTGGAGGTCAGTCATTCAATACCCACAGGCAGGGCCATGTTCCCCATGATACATCTAGGAGACTCCTTCCTTCCCGCTTCCTGGGTCCCAGTTGTGGATGGTCTTTGGTGTTCCTTCACCTACTGCTGCATAAGGTTAGTCTCTTTCTTTGTTTTCACGTGATGTTCTCTCTATGTATCCTTGTCTCTCCAGGGCATCTCCTTACGCAGACTCCAGACATAATGTACTGTTTAATACTTTCTCTAATATCACCTCTTCTTATTGACATCTCAGATGGCACTATGTTTTAAAAAGATCAATTTAGGTGATACTTGACAGTGGCATCTCACCATATCTTCTATAGGGAGAGATTTTGCCACATAACATTATCAAACAAGAACTTTTCCAGAATTTCATAGGTTTTAATATTTAAAAGTGGTATGCAATGCCTTTGTAGTAAAATGAAAATTAATAAGATATAATTTATATATCTAAAGTGTGGTAGGTTGCTTTTCTTTTCTCTTAGATATGAAAAAGAACATTACTGAAGCTGCTTTTGTATAGAGAAAATAAAGTGACTTCAGTCTTCTGATCTCAAACCACAATCACTGTACTTTTAGGAAAATTAAATAACTAAATTCTGTTTTCACATGAAACATGTCAAATGAAACAGTTCATGCATACCCTACTCCTTTGCACCTAAACATGAAGAAGAATCAACTAAGACACTTTCCTTCACCTTTCTCATCATGGACAGTCAATGGGAGTGTGCCAGTGTTCCTAGTCCAATAACCTGATCCTCTTTGTATTCAGGCTTAGTCAAACCTATGTTTAAGGCTTAATTCCACATCTGGGTCTTCCTGTTTTGAGCAGAACTGTCATAGAGCATATGACAGCACTCAGCTTCATCCCGAGGCTGGATTCCCAAGGGGGTTAAGTAGACTCTGTCATGGGAGGAAGCGTGCAGATCTGACAGGTGACTATGAGTGCCTATTACTTGTGTCAAAATCATTGTCGTGAATGTTTGGTCAGTTCCTGATGGAACCTGATTGGAACATGGCCATCAGTGATTGCTACAAAATAGCAGCCACAGATGAAAATGACTATGCCCTGACAAATAGAATATTGGAAGGAACTGGGGTCATTATAGCCTGAGAACTGGACTCCTCAATAAAAATCTACACTCATCAGGGATGAGAAAGATGGACAGAAGCGTTGCTCTAAAGGCAGGTGTGTGAAGTCTATGAATCTGGGCAAAGAGTGAAGAGAGATGGCAGGAGGAGCAGACATGTGTAGGCAATATAATGGGCTTTCCAGGTATTTCTGAGCACCTGCAGCTGCTGATGACTTTGGGATAATCCTGTTATGTCTCCCTCAGTTCTTACAGCCAATTTTTTTGTGTCATGTACAAATATGAATCTTGTACCAAAAACATTAGCACAATTGGTTGCAGGATTCTGAACTCAAGGTCCTGCTCCACTGTCAGGGACGTTGGATGTTGTGAGTTTTGTGTTTTCCCATGAGAGGAAGCACCTGCTGTAACCTCTAACTCAGGTCTCTGAGCACAAACCACATCATTAACTGAGAGCTCTGCGTGTCCTTTTTAGGCTTTGCTGACTGTTAAGAAGACTCCCACTGCCCTCTAATGGGCACTCTCCAGTTGTATTAGGTACCTTCTATAAGTTTTTTTTTTTTTTTT
>RJWM01013439.1:0-53435 GCA_004363535.1 Dasyprocta punctata
GTGACTTATTTGAAACACACTTTTTCAAGAGATGAATTTTTAAAAATCATACATTTAAAAATGAACAGGCTTGTGATTTCTCCTCTCCATGGGGGACCCTGTAGAATAAAAGTCATTGGCCAGCCCTAGAGGTCTACTCTGCCACTCCAGACAGTAACTGTTAGATTTGACAGTGTTGCTGGATTTGTGTTGAAGGAGGACAATGAACAACGGATGCCAGGAAATGACCACATTGGCTCAGACATCGGGCCACACACCCACTTGTCCCTCCATCATCCCTACTGATATGGCACCTTCCCTTGTCCTTGACTTTCCCCTGCTTTCTGCATGCATGGCCAAGCTGCTGTGTGTCTCATGTGTTTGTGGAAAGAGAGGGCAGAAGAGGGAAAGGTACCCACCCAAATGCATCTCCTGCTTCCATGAACATCTATAATGTTGGGTTAATAGCTAGGGATTAATAGAGCTTGATAATACCTTTTCCCCCGCAAGCACAAGCCTGGGGTAATAATACTCGTCATGGGGAGCACATACATTGACATTCTAAGATGACCTTGGAAGCTGACCTATGCTGAGCTGAAAAGCCAGAGGAGGTGAGCACCTTGTCACTTACTGACTGTAATGGGTTTACTCTGAGCCATGTGATTTAATGTACTAGTTTTACATTTTAATGATTATGGTCTAACATTGCTGATGGTGTTATTTAAGGTCCAGGATCAGATAGGTTATTAAGAATTAAAATAAAAAAATCAACAAGCTTGAAATTTAAGTATACATCTTTGCTTTTCTCCTTATTGTCTTCTATAATTTCTTCAGTTAGTTTGGGCTAAAATATTACAGTTACTAATCATAAAGCCTCTCTTAGGCAGTGGTGATCTAAGGTAGAGATGTGACTCAGGTGCATGTTGTCTTTGTTTTCTTCTAAGTAATGCCCATCTACTGTTCTTCTTGCAAATTTGTTCTCTCCTGCTTTTCCCCACTTCAGAGAATCGATTCTGCTTGGGAGATGCCTTTCTGATGAATTGAGCATGCAGCAGATATCTTTTCCTACCTAGAACAATTTGGCAGTCTTTCATATGTAAGGTGCAGTGAATACATTGTGATATGAAGTTTCCCTCACCCACTCCTTCTTTCTCTCCCTCCCTCCTTTTTCCCCTCCCTTCCTCCCTCCCTTCCTTGTTCCTTCCTTTCTTCCTTGGTTTTTTGTTTTTTGAGACAAGTTGCACAGAGTAGTCTTGAACTTGCAATCCTCCTACCATAGCCTTGTGATACTGATTTCTGTATCATTTTCGTATCATTTATTTATTTTCTGATTTTAAAGAAATATCTTCAACTATTTCTTTGATATTTTTTCAAATGATTTCCCTCCCCCTTTTTTGTGTTAGAAATTGAACCCAGAGTTTATCCCCAACTTGGGCTGAGCTCAAACTTGTAAACCTCCTGCCAGCAGAGTACTGGGATTGCAAGTGTGTACTGCCACACTCAGCTCAAATGATTCATCTCTAGCAGAATTATAACATATGTATATTTTGCATAGATTTTGGTTGGTGTTACTTAAAGATACTCACCACTGGAACTAGGTATAGCAGATACTTAGTTCTCAGCAGCAGGGTTGAACAAACCAAGATCACCATTCATTGTGTGTTCATGGAGTGTGGCCCAGAGGGTGATATTCAGAGACCTTTTGCTGGTTGCTTTCTCCTTAGTGTTAGCTCAGTGGCACCTTCTGTTGTGGAATTTCTCACCCTTCTGAAAATAAGGTCTGTCAGCATTTTAGTTACTTGGTAGGTTCTGAAGTGTTCACCAGCAAGAGCTGTTGGCCACCAAAGAGACTTTTTGAAAGCTAGAAATCCTGGTGACCTGAGGCTTGTGTGAGGCATTTTAGCCTCTTTCTCTTAGTGAGAGCAATAGGGACAGGTGATGGTAAGGAAACCACGGCAGCCCAAGTTGTGGAACATCATTTAGGTACAAAGTGGCTGTGAAGTCATCTATCTGCTGTATCACTGAATAGGAAATATGCTGCCTATGTGTAGCATATAGTCTCATTTCTACTGCCCTTGAGTATATTATAAAATTAATTTATACTGTATTTATTATATTCTAATAGCACAGAAAACCATTGTATATAGTATGTTAATAGCAAATGCAACTAATATGCATATGTGGAGTGAAAGATGCAAACCATGCTGACATGGAGAGGAGGCTGGATTGGGTTGGAAGAGGAGACTCTTGCTTCTTACTTCTGTGGTTCTGTATTGGAGAATATTTTACACTGAAGTGGTATCATGTGTTTAAAATACACATTTTTAAATGATTAATTTTGGACAAGTGAACTGTGACTTAGGAAGAAATGCAGCTTTGACTAGGCCTGGGCGTGGTACTGAGGAATGGGACACAGGCACACGCCTAACCACTAACTCTTCAACCTCATTAATGAGATCAACTCATTGTAATCAGAATTGTAGCTCTGTGGATGTAGTTAATACTCTCTGAACAGTTAATTATGCTCATGTGTCTTGCTTTATTGCTTTTATGAGTAAATAAATAGAATTCCTTTTGAACACACCCCAAAGTCTTTAACTGTATGTTAACGGTTATGAATGATTCTACCTTAAGCTTTCTACATTCCTTGCCACGCCCTCACTTTCCTTCCTTAATACCTCCCTCCCTTGCCAAATGCTTTATGTCCCCTCTGTTCACGACCTGCCTCAAGATTCCCAACTTGCAAGAAGCCTTTCTTAATTACTTAATGCAGAAAGCTTTGCTCAGCATCACCTTGCTGATTGTGCTTCGTTCCAGGGCTCTGCTCTGCACCTTCTGGAGGCCTCGCTTGCTAACTGGTTTCTGTCATCTTTGTAAATACTTTCTCTTATTCCACCTTTCAAATTAATAGACTCTTTATGAGATAACTCTAGAAAACAGAGAAGTGTATGGATGATGGAGGAAGACCCACATTAAAAACCCAACTCTTCCACCTTCTGCTGGATGATTTTGAGAAATGTCTTCTTGGAAGCTGCATTTTCATCACCTGGGGAGCTGGAATATTGAATTCCTTGAATTTCTTGGAATTGCTGTGTTCAGCTAAGCTATATGTGAAGCCCTTAGCTTTGGGATTTGTAGCAGCAAAAGTCTGCAATGTGTGATGGTCACTGGTGTTTGCCTCCTCCCATCTCCAACCCATCACATGTGTGAATAATGTCCTGACCCTGGATAGTGTCTGCAATGAGAGTGAAACCAAGATGCATTTGTTCATTTTCATTATATGTGTTTGGGGACTTGGAGACATTTGGCTTCAAGAGTAGAGGGTTGAAGAATATATTATCAAGTCCAACTCATGTTGACATTCCGTTGTTCCTCAAACCCTGCTTGGTGTGCATGATTTAGCTGTAATTTGCTCACATCTGAAAGAGCTGCTCTATATTTGTCTAATTTTTATGCTGACTTGGGGGCCAAGCTGTGTCCTGTCCTGGCACATTTCTTACTTACAACAATCGTCTGTTTGTATGCATTCATTTTTGTCACTTAGCAAAAATTTTACTGAGTGCCGCTTTGCTAGGCACTGTAGATACACAGGAAGCATAAGCGGGAGACTGCCAGATAGGCAAACTAGGGAGGAGAGTGGAAACTAAAGGTGTGTCATATGCAAAGGCTCTCAGGCATGAAGGTGTGGGGCCTATTTGGGAGTCACAAGGCCCAGGTAGTACAATACTGTGGCATCAGGTGAGCTTGGGGAAGTGGTCTGAGATGGTATAACATAGTCTGGTAGTCAAGACCATTTGTGTGTCACACAGAGGAGCTGAGGTTTTATCGTTCTGGTAGTGTGGATCTGCTGAAGAATTTTTGAGCAAGGAAATGGCAAGGTCAGATTTGTATGCTATGAAGAAATCCTAGCTAATGAGTGCAAGATGACATGGAAGGAGAAAAAGAAGGCGACTGCTGGAGTAGTGTGAGTTTGAGAGGCTGAGTGATTGAGGTAGGAAGTAGAATCAAGAGGACTCAATGCTTGGTTAATGCATTAGTTCTCTATCATCGTGACAAATTAACTGTGAATTTAGTGGCTTAAAACAATACAGATCTATTATTTACAGTTTTCTAGATTTGGAGTCAGACATGGCCTCACTGGTGTCAGTAGGCCTGCACTCCTTTCTTAAGGTTTAGAGAAGAATTTATTTTCCTGCTCATTCTGATTATGGGCACAGTTTGATTCCTTGCTTGTTTTGTTTTGTTTTGTTTTAAGGAGAATAAAACCCAACAATACAAAACAGAATAAAGCCAATCAAAACAAAGCAGTGAAAGTGGTACACAACTTCAAAACAGGACACTAGGTCATCAACAATGGCTACCATAATATAGCTTGTTATCTTCACAATAGCTGTCCATTTCCTCAGACATAGTAAAATTGTATAAAACAAAACAGAATAAAACCAATCAGAACAGAGCATTGGATAAAACAAAAAATAAATCAGAACAAAACAAAACAGTGAGAATAATAATGGATTTCAAAATCAAGACAGAAGAAAAAAAATCAAGACAGAAGGAAATCCCCCATATTTGCCATATTGCATACTGTCATCCTCCTAATAGATGCTTAGACTACCCAACCTTAGTCCTGCAACGTCAATCAAACAATACAATTAGTTGTTTTTGTACCTCGGTTGCTATCAACTCAGCCTGTCCTCTGAACCAGCTGGTTGCGTACATGGGAGTGGTGGTGGTGGGGGGGTGGAGTCTTGATTCTCAGTCTGTGCGCTGGTTAGCTTGTGGGAAAGGTGACCTGACTTCTGTTTTCCTGAGCACCACCTGCTTTGCACGGCTCACAGGAAGACCAAACTAGCTTCTTGATGTGCTCTTCCCAGACCCAGCATGGCCTCTGCTGACTCACTGAAACAGCAGACTGGCTTCTCTTTTCCTGGGCCCCGCATATTCTGCCTGGTTCTGCCGGTTCTTGCTTTTGCAGAATCAAGGTCCTGTTTTCTTGCTGAGTGTCTTTCAGGGGCTTGTGGTACCCCGCTTCTGTCTGCAAAGACAGCCATGGAGGGCTGAGTTTCTTTCCCATGTTCGGTCTCTCCTGCCCCTTGTTTTCTCTTTCTGCCTCCCACTTCTACTTTAAAGGACTTGCAAGATTAATCTGGGCCTGTCCAGACCCCCAGGGAACCTCTCCACCTTGGGGTGCACTACCTTGATCCCATGAGCTGAGGTTCAGTGCCCCTAAGCTAGTGCAGTAACAGGTTCTGAGGAATAGAATGTATGTATCTTTGCAGAAGCTTTTCTGCTTTTGCCCACTGAAAGAAAATGTAGAATCCAGACTTCACAACCAGGAGGAATGCAGTTTTAAGGAAAGAAGTTGCGATTGGCTTTTTTTTTTTTTTTTTTGAAATGTTTTGTTTTTTGTCTGTTTTGTTTTGTTTTTGAGTCAGGGTCTTACTATCTAGACCAGGCTGGCCTTAAACTTGTGGCGATCCTCCTGCCTCAGTCTCCCAAGTGCTGGAATTACAGGTGTGTACCACCATGCCCAGTAAGAAGTTGCATTTGGTCTTGAATATACTGACTATTAGATGTTCCTGGAAACCATCTAGAAGTAGACGTACCAGCCAAAAGGCAAAAGAGAAATCAAGGCAGGAGACTCCGATAAGGCAGCTGTTGGCATAGAGTGACCCTCTGTGAATGTACAAAATGGAAAGAGAACAAGGCTGCAAGCATCTGGAACTGACTGTGTTCTAGGTGTAACTGTGGACAAAACACTCATGAAAGAAACTCAAGAATGACCTGCCTGACCCCCTTCCCAGTTTCTCTGTCCCTTATATCATGTCCCTTCCTTCCCCTTTAGCTGGCTGTTCCCCTCCCAATCACCTGGCTTTCTGCCTACTCGTTTCTGCTTCCTAAAATTTAGCCTCACGTTGTGCTGGGAGCCCTCTCCAGGCTGCCTCTTCATGGAGGTTTTGGTTTTAATTCCTATTACTGAATACCTGTTCTCTTGGGGTTTTCAACTGGAGGCTTAAAACAAAAAACTTGCAAAGAGAACTGGGTTGACCCAGCCTATTTGGAGTCACTCTGTAGCTTGAGTCACTCAATGAATTTAGCACTGGCTGTCTCAAGGTCAGGTGCCCACCATGGTTCAATCAGCTGCTTCTCTGTTTCAGGAACTATGACAAACCTGATCTGAGTATTTGGCAAGTCATTTTGTTCCACAGAGGCTTTGGAGGAAGAAGGTTAACTCTACCTGGATCACATTTGCTGGGCCCAGGGTCATGTGTTGAGAGTGGGCAGATTGGAGTTCCACTGGTCCCTCCCAACCTTCTGTAGGTCTAATGCTGTCTGTGGATAGGAGACTGCCCTTGTGGGAACTAAATTCAGGGTTCAAACCACAGGGAGAAAGTCCAGGCAGGCAGAACTCAGAGTGAACATAGTCATGTTCCTTCAGACTCATCTGCATTGTGCATTGTCTTGCTATGTTTATAGATACTATTCAGAGGAGAGCTGGTTATTCAAAGTTGTAGTCCTCCCGACCACTCACCATTCCTCCACTGACAGTCTTTCTGCACACATCTGCTGCTGACTCTGCCACGGTTCTGACTATGCACTCTCAGATTCTCTCAACAGGCCCTTCAGCAGGGCTGCAGTTTACATCATAATGTTGGGAGAGCCAAAAAGGTGCCATTGGTTTTGTTTGGTGTCCTTGCTGGATTGTGAGAAAACTAGGATTTGTATTGCCACAGGAACAAAGAGCTATAGTCTTCAAATTCCTATTGGTTTTCATTATACACAGATAAGAATTTTTTTTTAAGGTACTGGGACTTGAATGGAGGTAGCAATGAGGTATGTTCCCATCCTCTTTTTATTTTTTATTTTGAGGTAGAGTCTTGCTAATTTGCCCAGGCTGTGCTCAAACCTCTAATCCTTCTGCCTTGGCCTCTCAAATAGCTGAGATTATAACTACCAAGATACAGATGAGTATCTTTTACAAGATATTAAGCTGATAGACTTCAGGAAGGGCAGGACCTCTGTAAGACTGAGAGAGTTCCTCTTAATCAATTTCCTCTAATGTCAAGCTTCGAAGAAGACATCTTTGAATGCCTTCCTTTTGTGAGGATCATGAGACGCCACTCATGTCACTGGGGTGTTTTGTGACCTGACGGCCCTGCCCTATTGCCTGCTGGGAACTGGACTAAAAGCAGAAAGATACAGAGTTCTTTACTCTGTAGTCCATTTCTCACTTGGCCCTTGCCAGATCATTCTTGAATCTCAGCAGAAGGGACCCCCCTCCATGCCAAGCTGGAGAATGCACCACAGTCAAAAGAATGTCCCAGAGCCCAAGGAGTTCCTGAGCAGAAAGGGAGACAGCCATTCGCTGCACTGAATCATTGGAGGCCCCGGAGGCCAGGCCAGCACTGGGCCTGCTGGTGGTATTGCAGCTGACTGTGTACAGTCTGTCCACAGATGACTTCTTGGTGGACATTCATAACTGCCTGAGGGTGAGTGAAGCTATTAGTAGTGACTTTCCTGGCTCACTGATCTCAGTGAGAACAGGGTGAGCAGGAAGCCCTAGAAGATCAAGGCAGGTGCAACTCCTGCCCAGGGTTAGAGGGAGGACCTTAGAGACCCAGTGCCAGCACTGAGGCTGCCTGCCAGACCAAGCAGGCAGGCAAGTGGGTGTCTGACCTCAGCGAGTTGGAGTCAAGGAGAGGAGGGCAATGAAACCAGTACTGAAGCTGACATTCTGCCATGGAAAGTGAAGACAGCAGGTCCTGATGAATGGAGTGAACGGGATGAAGAGACAGCCTCCAAAATAGTAGGGGTCCACTTTTCCTGAGACCCTTTCAAGCTGAGAACCCAGATCACTAATCTTCCGGCTTTCGAGTCAGAGGATCTGAAGGGTAACATTCAGTCCTTGCAGAACGAGTGACTCACACATTTCTCTTCCCATTCCTGCTTCCCACTATGTCTTTACCTCCTGCTCTCTTCAGACCCAAGGAATCCTTTGCAGTTTAACCTCAACGTTGCTCATGATCTTTGAATCTGCCAGTCTTTACACCACTGGGACTTGGTATATGTTGTTTCCTAACCCTGAAAAGGCTTCCCTCTCCTTCTCTGTCTTTAAAAATGTAATCTAATTATTAGGAGTCAGCTCAATTTCATCTTCTTGATAAAGTTTTCCAGGACCTCTCTAGATTAGGTAAGCAGTCCTTAATTTTGCTCCCACATAACTTTGTTCTTTGTTATATCACTTATCAGATTGTGTTCTATTCATGTGGTAGGATAACTGAAATGTTATTTGACTAGGTATAGTCTCAGCTACATATAACTGCCTTAAAGACAGTAGAAGCTTATTTCTCTCCCCTGTTAAGAAAGACTATGGAGAAACAATCTAGAGCTGGTGTGGCAGCTTTGTAATGTCATCATGGATCTAGTTTCTCATTTATCTGCCCTGCCATGCTTAGCTCATAGCTGTCCTTTTCAAGTTTGCTTTGTAGCCATTTCTATGTTCCAAAATGCAAGAGGGGGAAAAGGAAAAGGATTGCATGTCTCTTAGGGAGACTTTCTGGAAATACCGTACAACAATTCTACTTATATATAATTGATCAGAACTCTGTCATGTGTCCATCTCTAAGTGGCAAGGCAAGAGGAAATTGTAGTCTTAATTGTGGCAGCACTGTGTCAAAATAAAAACTACACCATAAGAAATTAGAAGAAAATGGATATTGAAAGGCAAATTGCAATCACACTATCTGATACTTTTTCATTTCCAGTAGTTCTTATTGTTTCCATTCCTCTGCCTATTGAAGCTGAGTAGTCTGTGACTTTGGAAGCAGGTAGAACCCAGGTTAAAAAAAAAAAAGGTTACTTACAATTCACTTAAAATTTGCTATCATAATTTAGGTGTGCAGAAATGCTGCTCTTTTATTTGCTAAACTTGACTCATCCACGAACCCTTATTCCCATTAATGGCTGGGGAAAAAAGTCTTATTAAAGCTAACACAGTCACTGCTGTTTTAAAATTGAGTCTCTTTGGGTTGACTATTAGGTTATATGCAGGGATCTCTTCCTCTTTTCCTGCCTTCTCCCCAGGAGCTGGCTTGCTGTTCTCTCCTTTTCAGATCTCCAACAATTAGGCGCAGGATCTGTCTGTCTTCCTGTCTCCCCGGGAGCCTCTGGGGCTGGTCTGCTTTCTCCAGTGCCCACTGCAGAAGTTGGCACATGGGAAACAGTTAAAAATGTGACTGATGCATTTATGAGCCTCTTTTAGATGCTTCACATAATTAATTCAAATGGTAGCATAATGATCTGAAAATCCTGTACAATTAAAAGTCTATTTCTCTGAAGCCGCTGGCACTGTACTTACAGCTTTCTTTTAGCACTGATACTTCTCTGTTCTCCCTAGTGTGGCTTGTACACATACCTCATCCCTCCCTTCATGCCTGTCTTTGATCTGTGTAGCTTTCACAGGTGTTGAGAGAGCTGGGGACACAGGAAGCCTTCAGTCAGTGACAATGAGTGACCACAGGAACAGTCAGTAGGATTTTATAGGTTGTCATGGAGAATGGCTCCCACCCTGGAAGGAAAGGATTAGAACTGATCATAGCTATGTACAAGGCCATCAATAAAGACTAGTTGGTATTTTGCCTCTTATTGAAATTTTACCATATTCTTAAAGAAAAAATTGTTTTTGTTTTTCAGAAATCCTCCACCTACTTTACTGCATCCAGAAAACTGGTGTGGGGAATTCAACCACTTTATTTCACAGTGAGTATTTCTTCCACTGAAAATTGCTTGTCTGGCAGGGTTTGAACACTGATTGGAGAAATCCGAGCTGTGAAATTTAACTGACATTAGAAGTTGTTATACTTACCAGCTTATTAGGATGTAGGATTTGTTCCAGTAAATGATAGACGATACCTCTATTGGATTTGAAAACTCAGGAATTCCATTTGACTTGGCTATAATCAGTCCTGCCAATTATATGAACCCCAGTTATCCAAACACCTATGCATTATAGGCCTAATAGTGCTGTCTTGCTGTGTTTGGTGAAGAAGGAGACTCGACATCTAAAAAATCTTTTGATCACCCTGGGACCAGAGAGAAGACAGAGGTGAACAGACGCAGTGGGGTTTGCAGCGTGGCTGTTGGGCTTTGCTCTAGGATCTGTGGTATGGGCACAGGCCTCCAGTTGCCGAGATGATTAAGGGCACCAAAGGGAGGCAGCCTAGCAAAGGCTCAAGGTGTGGAGAACAAGACGAAATCCCAGATGATGGTGAGAGCTATGCTGCTCGGCCACATCTACTAGAACTAAGACAGCAGAACCAACAGTGACCCTGGCAGGGTGACTCTTGCTGGGATTGTAGGCTTTTGGCCTGGCCCTGCCAGGGGACCTCACTGGTCCCAAATCTGCAGAGGATTCTCAGTCTGGAGGAGGCCGTGAGGCCCCAGGCTAGGGCCTAGCGTATCATGGGGGTAGAACTGTAGGCTGGGCATTAAAAACCAAGCCCACAGGTAGGATCTGGAGAGGAGTACCCCCGGTACCTAATATATCAAACAGGTTTTACAGGTCATGAGAGGAGAAAAGCAGTGACTGAATAGCTGACAGACATGCAGTAGGGAAGGTCAACACACAGTTTTCTCATTTATGCCTATATGTAGACTTTGCTTCCACAGTCTGCGCCACCAAACTAGTCAGAGGTCTTAGCCTCCTTAATCACAGTGGAGATCTATAGTCCCTTATCCATAGTCCCAAAATCCAAAGAGCTCTGAAAAATGGGAGTTCTTTTGTAGTTGAGCTATTCAGCAGCACAGCCTAACCTTACATGAACTGATTTAATGGCAAGGTGTGACCTGAGCGAATGTGAGGCTATTTATAGTCATTATTTATCTTAGATCGTGTGAATATTCATGTGTTTTGCTGCAGATATTTTACTGTTTGATTACAGTATGCTGCCCCAGATCCTGCCAGGAATATTACGTGATATACAGTAAATGTACCAGTTTACCTGTCTAAAATTTGATATAATTTGAAATTCTAAACATGTTTGGCCCCCTAAGGGTTTACGTAAATAATGTGAATCAGTACTTCATTTTCATTTCAAATGCAATGTAGTTCAGGGTCCCTAAATTACTTGGTCATCCAATCCCTTTTGGACTTGTGCCCTGTTCCTCAGGAGAAGGGAGCAGAAAAGAGCTCAAAGAACTCTACCAAGAGAGGCCGTACTGGAACATAACCATGAATCTCAGGGCCAGGGCTGGGGGACGTGTCTCTGCCCCTCTAGCCCAACTCTGACAGTATAGAAGAATGCACCAGGGACAGCCATGAGCCAGGGGATGTTGGGCCAGGATCTAAAGGAACAACAGCAGGGAACAGAAGAAAAGTCACTTCCCAAAGGTTGGGAGCCGTAGGAGGAAATAGAGAGAACAAGACCAGAAGACTCCGTGGTGGTTTGGAATCACATTTCACACCACCCCAAAGAGGAACCTGGGGCTAAGTTTCCAGTGATTTTGCTGGCAAAAAACAAATGGAAGACTTTTCATTTCATTGCTGCACAGATACCCTTGATTGACCTTCTCCAAGATGTTGGCCTAGAAAAATCCATTACATATTCACGAATACAGCTTCTCATTCTGAGCTCTCCTGGTGCCTTTAGAATGTGATTTGACTCACAAGTTTGGCTTCAGTGTACTTATTCAAGGGTATGTTTGTGTTCTTAAACCAAGCGCAGTATTGCTTGGATGGATTTGAAAATAAAGGTGTCTAATTGATGGCAGGTTTGGGACTTTTAGAGCTATATGCAATGTAAAAATTTCTCCCTGCCACTGATATTCCCTTGTGGCAAATTCTGTTTCATGGCAATTCCAGCCTACTTATGTTTTCCATAACTTTGAGAATTCCACATGCAATTTTAGTTTTACTTTTTTTCTTTTTCTTGGTACCGGGAATCAAACTCAGTGCCTTGTGCTTGCCAGGCAGGTGCTGTGCTGCTGAGCTATATCCCCAGCCCCTAGTTTTACTTTCAAAAAGGCCTAGCAAATAATGGAGGGTAAACACAAACAATGATGGTTTTGAGTTTGAGGGTCAAAGCCAAACACATCACTAATACAGGAGAAGGAGAGTCTGAACAGTCCTGGTGAACCAAGGAGAGCGAATAGAGACCAAATGATTGCATGCTTTACTACTAATTTGAGATATGTCACCAATCTTTTCTTTCTTTAAGAAGTTTTCCTTATTGTTTTTTATTAGTGAACATATTATATAGTACAGGTGTTTGTAGATTCTTTCTGGACCTTAGTCCTTCAATTCTTTTTTTTCCCATAAGATCTTACATTTCAGCTGTAAATTCTCCTACAATATTTAGATATGGGGGCACTTATCATTATATTTTATGTCTTTGGAGAGAAGCCTTCACAAATAACATCCTTTAGCTTCATAAATGAGACTGCTGCATCTAGGTTGCCTTCACTCAGCCTGCCAAAAGCAATTTGGCCAAATCCGATTTCATTATTCAAATCTCTAATTAAATATAAACAATGACACTCTTGGGTTTGAAATGCCTATTTAAAGGCAGAGCCTTAGTTTGCTTTTATACTTACCTTGCTTGTATTGGGAAGGAAGAATGGAGGATTAAGACCCTTGGATTATAAACTTTTCATTATTGGAGGGACTGGGGTGGGGAAAATGATTATCTGGTGAATTTTAGAGAAGTGTTTTTAACCTGAATTTTTCAGATAATTGCTTCATTTGCCTTTGCAAACCAAGGCACAAAATATCATATTAAACTGAACTGATTCTTTCTAAAGAATTGATACAGGGGAATGAAACTCCCAACCTACTATGTGTCTGGTATGGGTTAGTGTTCTCTAAGAATTGAAGAATGAATTCTAGGAACGACGGAGGTTAAGAGCAGAATATATTTATTAAGAGAAAGAAAGCTTCTGTCTGAGGAACAGAAGGGGTCCCAAGCAGGTTGCCAAAGACTGTCATTTTTAGGAACTGTTATAGAGTAAAACCACCAGATAAGACAGGTCCACAATGAGGAAAACCTGGGAACTCGCAAGGTAGGCATAAGGTGGGACAGAACTATGGTTAATCAATAAGATTATTGCTCAGGTAAAGTTGCTTAAATCCAGAACAAATGGGGAAGCTAGTCATGTAGTAAGTGGGCATGCTTAACAGCAGTGACTTCCTGTAAGGGATTAGGATGCTGACTTCTGATTTCCTCAGGGTAATGGAGAACTATTTGCACTGTCAATCCTTGGGATGTGGTTGTATCTGCTTTGCCTTTTGTCTTGAGAGCTGGCCCACAACAGGAGGTGTCTGTCTCCTCAGAGGTCACAAGGTATCTGAACTCCTGCACTGGCTCCTTTGAGGGCCCAGCCCTGTCTGACTGCCTATAATATTTCTAACTAACTCAGCTGCCTGTAACAGAATGAACAGGAATAGAAATTTCTTAACATCATTAGAACCTTTGGTTCCCGATCTCCCTGTGGCTGGTGAACCATGGTGACTCAGTTGTGTAGGTCTTTCTTGGTCCCACTGGGCACTGCAGCAGGGACTTGGAGGACGTCTTAGTGGCTGCTGCTGGGGTCTTGGTGGGTTGGCTTGGTTGCAGCCTAGTGACAGGGGGCTGGTCCTGTGTGTGTGTGTGTGTAGAAGGGTCTGGGAAGGTGAGGGAGTGTGAACACTGGCATGTAGCTTAGTGCTTTTCAGATTTGTTCTAGACTCCTTATTTGGAGACAGTAACAGAGCTTTTTAAAAGGGCCTAAAAGTCTAAAATCCTATTAGCAAATCTGTCCTAGGGTTCTTAAAAAAAAACTATTACCCTGTTTGGTTCTGAACCTTTGGTTGTTAGTGATAATTGACTCATTTATATGTGTTAGTTATGCATTTGTCAAAGCATGACTCCTGACAGCTTAGTTATGATAAATTAAAAGTGATGCTCACATAAATTCTGCACTGCTTTTTAGCCATATACTAGGGCCCTGCCTGATGTTTTTTGTCACCTTTATAATGTGTGGTTGGCTTTGCAGCGATTTCATTATCAGCCCTTTCCCCTGTGGCTAAAGCTATTTGCATAACAAGTTTATCTGGTTCAAGTACCAGCCAGACTTGTGCTTTGTCAGGAGGCCCTATTCGAAAGTAGCATTTTGATAAGATAACCATTATTTTTATTTTGCCAATTTCACCTTGTTCCTAATGAATACTGTTTCTTCTCCCTTCCAGTTCAAACTAATTTAAGGTCTTTGTCCAAAACTTCAAAAACAATTTCCCAGCCCTTGGTCAAAAGGTATTTGTGAGCTATACTCTTTCATTTTGTCTCTAAAACTGTTGGGATTTTATTGGTACTTAGATTTAAGACTTCCTCATCAGTGGCTCTTGAGCTGATTAGTGAGACAATAAAGATGGATTTTCTTTGGTCAAGGGCAAATCCACCAGGAGCATGATGGCTGCTCAGCTTTGGATTTAATGATGACAACTCTATGATCACTCACATACAAACTTCTTTCTCAGTGTGGCTAACCTGAGCAGTGCAGGGAAAAAAAGGTAATTTTCTGCACCCATTGTACAGTTCATAGCTGAGACCTCCATAGACAGACTAACAAAGGAAAGGCATAACAAATGTATTTAATATAAGTTTTATATGACAGGAGAGCTTTCAGAAATGAAGCTCCAAAGACCCAGGGAAAAGTGTATTGTTATGCTTAGGTTTGATGAAGAATGAACCATCATGGAGAAATGTGACTGACACCAAAGGGCCATGATCGGCTGGTAATAAACTGGGAGGAACTTGGCAAGGCCTGTCTGATTCTTCTTGACCTGTCGATGTAACATTCCATTCTTCAGGTATGCGGCGGGACAGTCACATGAGGGTCTTCAAAAGAGACATGAGTAGGTGAGGGTCAGAGTGATCTTCCTGTTTCTGTGTTTCTGTGTCTTTTGTAATTTCCTTCGGGATAGAATATTCAGTATGTAAGGTGCCACGCTGGCGGTGCCCCGCCCACAATGGCAGTGAGCACGCAGGTGTGTCTGCTTCCCAGCGGGAACAGTGTGGCGGAGCCTCGCTATCCAGTCCTGGAGTATGGGGCAGCCTTTTCCTAGCCCAGCAGATGACTCTGAAATGGGGATAAGCATTTCTGCTGAATGTTAACAAGATGCTATCACTCTGAACTATGGAAATGAATGGGTATTTGCTTATGTTTATTTCTTAAAACCTGAAACTTGCTTTCTCTGTAGGTCTGACCATTGATAAAGCTAGCCATTTGCGGGGTGGTTGTTTCCTTGACACTGTGTTTCCCTAAGGCAACAGTTCTCAACTCTTGCCTATTTCCATTTGGTTTTTTTAAGGCGGCTTAATTCCACATGGCTTTACAATGTCAAGGAAACAACACTCCAAAGATAAATATCCTAACTCAGTAATTTATCAATTTCCACAAATATTCTTGACTTTTTACATCTTATTGGATTCTTAGGAGGCCATGCAAAGGGTTAATACCTCGTGGAGCAGGATACAATAACCTTTATTTACATTACTTCGCAAATTGGTAATTTTAATTAAAATGAGCAACTGTGTCTCCGGTGACACACTCTCCATTTTAGATTTACTTAGCCAGTGATTAGCTATTATGGCTTCTTGAATTAATTAGCATCTCTTCAGCTACAGGGAATTAGTAAATCAAAAACTCACGGAGAAGTTCAAAATAAAAAATTCTAATTTAATACCCCCCCAAATTCTTCTTTCCCTTCATACCACATACTGATCAATACACTTATAAATGCAGCTTAATTCCTTTTCATTTTGAAAAATTGGGATTTTTTTTCCTCCTCCTTCATAAGCAAAACAAATAAAACTATGAGTTGCAAGGTTATGCCTCCTGGAAGACCATCAAGAAGATGTAACAGTACTGTAGACGGGTCTGATTTGATCTCACTTATAAACTCAGCTGGTTCCGCCAGGTTTTCTCAAGAATATGAACTGAGAAGTGGCTGAGTGCGGCAGAAAGCTTGAAGCAGTGCAGTGTCCACAGTTCCAGGGCACAAGAACTTTTCATCTTCCTTGAACTACAGTAATGCAAGAGAAATGAGGACCTGGGCTTCATCCAAAAGACCCAAAATAGTAAAATGGGTAATCCAGACTTGAGTCAGCACATTCCGTTCACTTCCTGACAGATGCAGGGTGTAGATCTTGTGAGAAACCAGATCGGGAGCATATGTCCTAGATTTCACACCAGTGCCTGTGGCACATTGTTAGCTGGCTTCAGCGGCTGCTCTGTGGATTCATTGAAAGGTTGTTGTGTATCACTTTCCTTATACTGGTCTTTTCTTTTTAAGAAAATCATACTTGAGTTTCATAATGTAACTCAAAAAGAGTCTGCGGTGAATATAAAGAGAAGTGAGTGAGCTCTGAGCTGTGCGTGTGCCCTCACCCTGGGCTTTGGGCCACATGTCCCAATGCCCCAGAATGCCACCCAGATGGTGGCCAGAAAGTGGCTGCTGTGGAGGGCAGCTGTGTCACTCACTGGCTATTCAGACATGGGAAAGATACTTAGCCTCCTGATCCTTGGTCTTCATTTGTCAGACCCGAGCTGAACATAGGGTTACAGTGAGAATTATATAATGTGTATGTGGAGCCTGGCAAATAACAGTTGACATATATAACACTCAAGTCAGGCACTGTTCTCTACATGCCTGTAATTCCTTCAACTCTTAACGATCCTGGGAGAGATTTCTACTGTTAGCTCCATTTTATAGAAGTTGAAGCAAACAGAGGCTGCAAGTCCCAGGAACACAGCTAGTAAGAGGTAGAGCTGGGATTTGAACTCCAGAAGGCCTGTTCCAGGATTCCTCTCAGTCAGAGGTGATTATTATGTATTACCCTTTTCATTTGGTTCATACTGCTATGTTGAAACTGCTTCTGAAAGTGACAGTGACTCTCCCATCTGTGACACCTCTGCCACATCTCACTTTGTGGTTCATTTTTTCTTTATTTAGACTGCAGCTAACTGGCTTCCACATCCAGGTCTCTAGTGCACACACACACACACACATGCACTCACACACGCACACACACACACACACACACACACGAGATCCTCTCTCTTTACCACAACAGCTCTACTCAACCTGCAAGCTCATCCTGAGACAGTGGGCCAAGCAGGAGCTAACACTGACCATCCCTCTTCACTCTGTGATGCCCTCCCTGTCCACCAGGCCCAGGGAGGCCACTCCAGGCCAGCTCCTAGGTCCCCGGTGTCATCCAGCCACAGGCTCCTGCAGGGGGGCAGAGCATGTGAAGGGAAGGGAAATGGATGCTAGGACTTGGTGTTCTGGAGGCGGAAGAGTGAGTGAAACCTGACTAATCTTTTCAGGCTTTTAAAAAATACATGTTTGAGAGATGAGGAACACAGGGTCTAAGTCAGGTCATGTTATAACATTGTTGATTAGAATTTTGACCTTGAACAAGTTGCTTTACTTTTCTGAGCCTCAGTTTTATCTGTAAAATGGGAATGATAATAGTTACACAATGATAACCACAGTCTGTATGTGTCAAAAAACCCCCAAATAACAGTGGCCTAAAACAGGTAGAGTTCTATTTTTCTCTCACATAAGATAAGTCAAATGTTGGGCAATGCAAGAACCACTGGTGTGGCAGGGCCAGTGGCAGCCACCTGGGCCCTGACTCCCATGCTGCTCCACTCCTGAGGATGCCTCATGGACCAAAGTAGCTGCTGGAGTGCCACCACTAATGGGCTTATTTCTGTTAGATGGGAGGAGAGAAAAATACCATCTTCTTACTTCAAGACCCACTGGCACTGGAAGTTTTAGACAACACATCCTTGGCTACAACTATATCATACAGCCACACTACCTGCAAAGGAATTTTTAAAAAATGCAGTCTTTGAGTCGGGCATCTGTGTGCATTTGGTACTACAGGGCTCTCACTCTAAGGAAAGCGGGGAGTGTGGAAACAGACCGGAGTCTGCATGCTGCCGCTTGGTAGGGAGGCTGCAAGAATTGAGTGAGATACAGAGCGAGAGGCCAACAAATGCTAAAAACGAGTACTGTATTCTACTATCTAGTAACCATCCACACCGTGACTCACAGCAGCGGTGCCACCTACAGAGATGGGTGAGTCAGGAAGGGGAGCAGGCAGGGCCCTCATGGTGTTGAATCACAGTGCAAGGGGATCACTCTGAGGTTGGCGATGCCCGCACCCAAGGCTGATCTGTGGGGAGAGCAGTGAGCTGGCCATGACCCCCAAGCTGTGATGTCTCCTGTTTCTGTGCGTTGCTCTCAGCCTCCCCCTGCGCATTCGGTCCTTGGCTCCCATCGTTTCCAAGGCTGCTCCCATGGTGGGGCTCCCGCAGGCTCTGGTTTGGAAGAAAGGATGGCTCTGGGTCAGGGGGACATTTAATTAAAAATGGAAACTCAGGCCCATGTCACCAGTCCTACATTCTTCATGCCCGCTGATGATTTTTGGCAGGGATAAAAATAACAGAAATATCCTTTTGGCTGTGATGTTGAAAGGGGTTTGTATATTTTAAAAATGGATTCAACATTCATAACAGCAGAATTAAATGTACTATTATAGAATCTCTTGGTCTTCCATCTTCCTCCACATGTGGTTTCCACTCATCTTTGAGTTTTTTAATTCAGAGCTTCTTAAAGTTGTCAGATACATGATATTTAGCTATCATACTGGGTTTATGAGTGGGGAAAAAAATCACAATTAATTTTGACATAAAAGGCTATTGAATGTTTTATCTTTTTTTGTTTCCTGAAAGAAGGATTTAATTAAAAAAAAAAACCTGTATTTTTAGTCAGGCATGGTGGTACTAGCCTGGAATCTTGGCATTCTGGGAGCCTGAGGCAGGAGGATCGCAAGTTTCACTCCAGCCTGGGCAACTTACAGAGATCCTGTCTAAAAATAAAAACAAAAGAAGGCCAGGGATCTAGCTCAGTGTGAAGTCCCTGGCTTTAATACCCAGTACCACAAAAAACAAACTAATCTGTGCTGTAGTGAGTAATGGGACTGCTTCTCTTTAAGAGAGTCCAGAAATTGGAAACTTGAGGCTTCAGAAGTTTTTCAAACACCTGGACAGAAAGCCTGGCTTTGGTCACCCACCCACGTTATAGTTTGAATGGTGTCTTCTCCAAATTTGTACGTTGAAAAACTTGGAATCCTCAGTATCCCGCACCCAGAATGTGACTTTATTTGGAAACAGAGCCATGGTGGGTACAGTTAGTTAAGATGAGACCATACAGACATAAGGCAGCCCTCAATTCTGTGCGACTGGTGTTCTTATGAAAAGGGAAAATGTGGACATAGACCTATAGAGAAAGCATTATGTGAAGTTCGAAGTCAGCTGTTGGAAGCCAAGGAAGGACCTGGAGCTAGGAGACAGGCTGAAGCAGACCTTCTCTGGCCTTCAGAGAGAACATGGCCTGGCTGACACTGTGACTTTGAATGTCTGGCCTCCGAACTGTGAATCAGTAAATATCTGTTTAAGCCTCTCAATTTGTGATACTATATTACAGAAGCCCATGAGTATTATGTTCATGACAGTGAGACTAAAGGACCTTAAGTCATTTGATAATCCAAGCCTGTATTTCCTAAACTCACCTAGACAGTGAGACTAAAGGACCTTAAGTCATTTGATAATCCAAGCCTGTATTTCCTAAACTGTGGATGGGGACAGCAGTGTCCCTTGTGAGGGTCAGATGAATACTGTACTGTAACCCATCATTACAATGTCAAATCTCAGCACTGCACCGTGAGGCTTTAAAGTATGCATCTGGTAGTAATGATTTATGTTAAATTCTCCCTCCCAAATATACTACACAAGTGGGGAATTTCTGTAATTGTCAGTATTTTTCTGGTCTTTATAGAGGGCTTCAGAAACTAAATATATGTCCAGCATTAAGATTTCTTGGTCACATGTATCTCTGGAACAAATCGTCAGTAAAAGTTACAGCAAATTTGTGTCATCTTGCACCCCGCACTGAGTGACAGGTCAGTCATCTTCCTGGAATGCTGTGTTGAGGATTCTGAGGCTGTACCTAGGGGAGAGTGTCCTAATCTCTGAGTGATATTTGCTATGGACTTATTGTACTCCTTCCTAGTTTTGTAGACATAGAGTTCCATGTCTTTTTAATTAGGACCAAGGTTTCTGCTATGTGAAAATTTTTATAGCCAAATTAACCAAAGAAAGCCAATTAGCACACATTACACAAAATCAGGTATAGCCTAAATGATGCATGAGAACTAAAATAAAACCAGTTAAATAAATTTGGAGTTCTCTGTGAAAATAGGACAGATAATTTTTTTTCCAGTACTAGGAATTAAACCCAGTGCCACACTCCCAATCCCTCCCCCTCTTTTAAAATTTTGAGACAAGTTCCTGTTGAGTTGCCCAGGCCAGTCTCAAACTTGCAACCTTCCTGCCTCGGCCTCCTCAGTAGCTGTAATTACAGGCACAAGCCACTGCACCCAGACAATAATTTTAATAATAAACTTTTTTTTCATATTGCTGGTGATCAAACCCAGGACTTCACGCATGTTAGGCAAGTGTTCTACCACTGAACTACACGCCCCAGCCTTCACAGCAAGTTTCATTTAAAGCTGATTGTCAGGTGTTGTGTGACTGCCATAGTGAAATTGTTCTTTATCTTGCTGCCACATGAAACAAGTTACTGTTCAGACAGGAAGCTGAGCTTCTTTGAAGGGAAGTGACAGACTTTAGGCTTCTCAGCTAGATCCTGGCAGAACTAGATTCAAATTCAGGTCTTTCCTGAGGCTTCGGATGCCGGAGTATGCGTATGTGTGTCCCACTGATGTCAGATTCACATTGCATACTATTACCCATTTAAAGATGAATAACTTGGTGCAGTTAGTGCATTCACGGTGTTGTGCAGCCACCTCTTCTATCTAGTTCCAGAATGTTTTCATCACTCCACAAAGAAACCCCATACCCACTGAGAGAGTATTCCTATTTCCCATCCCCCCGCAGTCCCTGGCAGCCAGCAGTTTACTTTCCATCTCCGTGGTTTATTCTGTATATTTCATATAAATCAAATGATACAGCGGACAACCTTAGGTATTTGGCTCCTTTTACTCAGTATATAATGTTTTTCAGTTCCAGCCACATTGTACGGTGTGTCAGCACTTCATTCCTTTTTATGGCTGAATAACACTGCACGTATGGTATGTTTTTGAGGCAAAATTCTAGCAGTTACCCCTTCGCCCTTCTCCACTTGGAGATAAGAAGGGAACTCGAGTGTGGCTATGCCAGCGCCTCCTCCATTGTCCTTCACAGGGTGCCACGGGCGGCCAGACTGCCACAGTTCTGGGTGTTCTCCCTCCACTCTCCTTGGTCCCATAGAAGAAGGAGTTTGGGCCTGGTCTTCCTGATGGCAGGGGCCGGACCACTCGGTGATCCTAGAAGTCAGAGTATGGGCTGTAGCCTAGTATGTATGTCTGATTTCCCTAATCCCCTCTCAGTTAGAAGTGGTCATTTTGTTTTGTTTTGTTTCTTTGAGACAAAGTCTCACTATATAACCCAGGCTGGCCCTGAACTCAAAGCAATGCTCCTTCCTCAGTCTCCCAAATTCTGGAATTATAGGCATGTGCCACCATGCCCAGTTTGAGACTAATAATTCTGTCATCTGACTTTTCTGGGTGCCCAGATCATTCCATCGTACAGGTCTCTGGTGTCTCTGAGAGATGATTCTGCTCTCTGCTCTGTTCCATCCACGACACTTTCACCCTGCACAGAGCAGTCAGTGTGAACTCTCTGAAGCCCAGCCTGACCACATTATGCCCTGTTCCTAATCATTTTGTGGTGCCCTGCTGCTTATTGGGTGCACTATGACTCTACCACACAAGCTCATAAATAATCTGACCTCTGCTTGTCCATTCTCTTCTCCATACTCCCTGCCATTCTGGCAACACTTAACAGTTCCCCCGAAGGCTCCAGGAAGACCTACCAGGCCATCCTCCTTTCATGTCCAAGTGGTTCCCTCTACAGACCTTCGTAGTGAGGGGGGAAGAGCCAAGGGCAGCAGACCTTCCTGGGATTATCACTCAAGCTGTGATTTCCTGGAGAGCAGAAAATGCAACTTTTTGACTTTGTATACCCAGTACTTGGCTCAGTGCCTGACACACGGCAGAAACTCAGTAAACATCAGTTGCATTTAAAAAATGAGGAGTTCTTGAGAGGAAGAGATAGTCTTAAAATGATATGATGGACATGATTATAAGTAGGATGCTGGAACTCATGGTCATTGGACAATATCTCTTAACCACAACTTAATATTGTGAAAGAGAATAAGAAGTAGGAAAAGTGGTTAAATGCACCTTCCTAAACACAGACACACAGACACAGACACACACAAATACACACTCTTCCAGAACAGAGATGAAATTTGAACTCTTTGAAACATAGTAGGATTGTTATGATTGATGAGAACTACACTATTAACTATAGATTCTTTTCTGGTTCTTTGAATATGTGGGGATGACATCAAAACAGATCCTCCCTAGAATCTGAGTGGCTAGTCCTCTCCACCAGCCTTGGTCCATTCTTCTCTACACCTCTTGTCCCATTTTCCTTGTCCTCCGTTTTCACCCCAATCGCCTGGTCCACAATTCCAGGGAAAGACTCGCGAGGAGCCATTTCCACACTCAGGACTAAGAAAAACAGCTGTGTTCTCATGGCTTCTGTTTCAAGACCACAGCCAGCTCCAGGACATAGAGAGATGGGGTTTCTTTTAACTGAATCACTTAGGGGAATATGCAAGTGTGATAGGTGGAGATCAACATACGGAAAAGTTTGTGACCTGTCACCTAAACCTTGCTTCCTTACTATAAAAGTGAGGTTGGTGACCTTCTTATAGGTATTCATTTTGTCCATATATGTTAATAGTTTAATACATTCTTCATACCAACAGATGAAGACACATACTAAAGAAAAATAATTTTGGATAGAAGTAAGCAGAAGAAATTATTGTATACATTTGAATCTGAAGGATTTTTGCTCTTTAATTTTATTTCACTGGTACATGTTTGCAGTACAAAATGATTACATTCATTGTGGGCAGTGAGTACATGTATATAACACATCTTAATTCTTTTTTTATCCCCTTTCTCTCCCATCTCCCCTTTTCTCCATCTCTTGGTCCCCTTTTCTTTTGCAGAAAATTTGTCTACCTGTTTCCTATTATCTATCTTTTATTTTGCTTTTTAATTCATTTATATATTGGGTTTCTCATATCAGAGAAGCCATGTGATATTTAAGCTTGTGTGTATGATTTATTTTACTTAACACTATGATCTCAAGGTATATCCATTTTCCTACAGATGACTCAAGTTTATCCTTCTTTGTGTACAAATACCACATTTTCTTTAAATTTTTTTTTGTTTTATTAGTACACATTTGAAGTTCACAGCATGTTTCTTTCTTTGTTTCACATCCTCTTTCTCTTTCCACCCCTTCCCCTCCCTCCTCCTCTAGTTTCCCTATCCCATTTTTTCATTCCTGTTGATATTATTTATCTTAGCTCATTTATGACCTATAATGTTTACATTAATTTGGGTTATTAAGTTCCTGTACATGGCTATCTTTATTGTTCTTATTTCCCCTTTCCCCCTCCTCTTCCTTTGCCCTTGTTCCCTTGAACCACTTCCCTATTACAAGAGATCCATCCTCTTATATCTTTCTATCTATCCTTTATCATTTTCTTTGTTTGTACTTTGCCTCACTCAAATGTGAGATACCATATAGTGTTTAAACTTGTATGTTTGGTTTATTTCACTCAACATTATATTTTCCAGGTGCATTCATTTTTCTGCAAATGCATCAAATTTGTCATTGTTTATAGCCAAGTAGTATTCCATTTTATGTAGATACCATATTTTCTTTATGCAATCATCTGTTGACACATTTTCTTTATCCATTCATTTATCGATGGACATACAGACAACTTCCAAGATTTAGCTATTATATACTGCTACAAACATGAGTATGCATGTATTTCTGTAATATGATATCTTTACTCTTTGGGGAAGATAGCTAGAAGTGAAATGGCTGGGTCAAGTGGAAATTCTAGCTTCAGTTTTTTGAAGAATTACCATACTGATTTCCATAGTGGTTGTACTATTTTACATTCCCATGAACAATGTAATAGGGGTTCCTTTTCCCTTCAGCTAAGACAGGGTCCAGAGTTGGGCTGTGCTTGAGCCAATGTCTATTCTGCTTCTTCTAGGATGATAAAACAGGCTGGGAAAATGGATGGGTTATGGGAGGAGCTCTCAGTATACCAATCTCTTCCATGTTCTCTATCATCTGGGGCTATGGCTTTGAGCCACTTTCTTGTGAGGATAGGAGAAGGATAAACGAACAGCTAGACCTTCTGCTACCACCACGATGGGCCCATGCATATACCTATTACAACCATGGGGCAGGAACCAAAATGCTAAGCTAAAGCCTGACTCTCATTGGGTGGGAGTAAAGCTCACTTGTGGAGCATCTGCCTAGCATGCCCAAGGCCCTAGGTTTGATTCTCAGTGTTATGCAAACAAACAAACAACAAACAACAAACAAACATCTGGCTCTGTGCTAGAGATCCACAGAGTCAGGCAGACATAACCTTAGGCTAGGAGTGTGGCATAGAGGGAAAGCAAGAAAGAGAGAGAGGAAAAACAGTTACCCTCCTTCTCCAAGGGAGCCTGCCAACTGAAGTTTCAAAACACATGCATAAATTTAAGGCTAAAAATTACAAGTTACCAAGACAACAAATGAGGCACAAATTAATTTGAAAAGAAATTAATTTCACAAGCCCGTCTAAAGGAGTAAAACAGATAACTATTAATGGTTAAAAGGAAAACAATTTTGAATAAAGTATGTATAAGCTAACTCTAATCATAAGATAGGGAGAAGGGTGGTAAGTACTCCCAGGTATGGATGGTTGAGGCATGTATAGGCTTTTGTGCCCAAAAAGAGAATAGAAGGTAAATTTGGTGGCACATTCCTGTTACCCTAGCACTCTGGGAGGCTGAGGCAGGAGGATCAGGAGTTTAAGCCCAGCCTGGCAATTTAGCAATTCAGTGAGATCCCATCTCAAAATAAATAAGGGATTGGGGATGTGGCTCAGTGCAAATGCTCTAGGTTCAATCCTCAGTGCCTCCACTGCAGAAAAGCAAGAGAATAAAACTATTGGGGGAAAATTTGTACTTGAGTTAATATGTTAAATTCATAGGGTAATCACTAAACTATAGAAAAACAATGTCTAGTTTCAAAACCAACAGAAAGAAAAAAAGTAGAAAACAGAATAAGAGGAAGAGGCTGGTACCTGTGTGGCAGAGGTTTGAATTACAGAGCTGTCAGTTTTCTGCTTTCCTCCTGCTCTCCAGTACGCAAGCCGGAACGCTGGTTCATGTTTAACATCCAGCTGGGTGGGGGTGGGCCTGGGCCCAGTTACAGTGGTTACTGGTTTCTGTGGTGTAAATATTTCCACCTTGGCCAGTTTCAGCTACCAGTGGGACTTCGCCTGTTGTCAAAATTCCTAGAACTATAACTATCATGTCTAGGGAGCCCGTGCATTCTGGGTCCTTAATACTACTATGTATTTAGGAAAGACAAGCCGTTTTCCATGATCTACACAGTACATATAACTTTTGATAATAAAATAAAAATTAAACAGTAATAATGACATTGAGGTACTACTGTTAGAATGGCCAGACAAATGCCAGTGAGGCTGTGGGATAGCAGGAACTCTTGGTCATTGCTGCTGGGAATGCACAAGGGGACAGCCACTTTGGAAGGTAGCTTGCTGGCTTCTTGCAAAGCTAAACATACTCTTATCAAGTGATCCAGGAATCATACTCCTTGGTATTTAATCATGAGGAATTGAAAATTTATGTCTGCACAAAAATCTACACATGGGTGCTTTATAGTGCTTTTATTTACAATTGTCAAACCTGCAAGCAACCAATATGTCCTGAAGTAGTAAATTGATAAACAAACCATGGTATACCCAGACAGAGGAATATTATTCAGTGCTAAAAAGAAATGAGCTATCACATTTTGAAAAGATGTAGGGGAATCTTAAATGCATTAGACTAAATGAAATCAGTCAATGTGAAAAGGCTATATATAGTGTGATCACAACCATACGATACTCTGGAAGAGATAAAACTGTGGGGGCAGTAAAAAGATCTGTGGTTGTCAGGAACTAGGGCAGGGATGAAAAGGCATAACAGGAGATTTTTAGGGCTGTGAAAATATGCTGTGTGATACTATCAGAGTGGACATATGTCATTATTTATTTGCTCAAACCCATAGAATGTGTGACACCAAGAGTGAACTGAAGGTAAAATATGGACTTCAGGTAATTATGATGTGTCAGTGTGGCTTCATCAGTTGTAATAAATGTGCCAGGATGGTGGGGAATGATGATAAGAAGGGGGGTTAAGCTTGGGGTGGGAGCAGGAGGTATAAGGGGAATCTTGGGGGCCTGCCTGGAAAACATAAGGTCATCAGTTTGATCCCTGGTACAAAAAAAAAAAAAAAAAGTGGAGGAAATCTCTGCACCTTCCTCCCAGTTTTGCTGTGAACCCGAAACTGCTCTGAAAACTAAACTAAACTAAACTAAACTAAACTAAACTAAACTAAACTAAAATACATTCTCTGCTTATTTCTTTTCTAACGGAAACCATAAGGGAATTTATTGGGAAATAGGAGTTTGTGGTGGTGTTATTAGCATATTTATCACATAGTTATGAAAGGCCAATAATTTATGAACCTTGCTAGAAAAGCCAGGTCAATACAGAGATAAATGTCCTCAGCACAATAGAATTTATATCATCCACATGATAATTGACCACTGTGGCATACGTTCAATCATCCATCTCATTATCTGATATAACTAGTGGGAAGGCTAGTATGTGTGTTTGATTTATTAAGGGACACTGATGTGAAATCCTCCAGCCAGCTAACCTGTTACCTGTCTTTGGCAACACAATACACACTTGTCCACTTCAGTAACAGGATCCCACAGAAAGAAACAAACAACCTTTTTCAGTGTTAGACATCTCTGATAGATACCTGAGAATGTCTAGGCTAGTGTTATTCCTTCTCTTTCCTTTCTCCCAGGTGTGGGTTCTGTCTCCTTTTTCCCCCAGACACAAGTGACATGCCTTGGCATAGAAGTGGGTATGCAAATGTTTCAAAAGCATCTTTATTGTCCCTGATTCGCAGTTGTGAGTATAATTTGAGACACCGTCATTTCAACCTCACATCGCCCATCCCTGCAAGTCACTGGGCTACAGTGGCTCAGCACACAGTACTGAGGAAGGAAAGCAATCTGTCCTCTGCAAAGAGAAATGGGGAAGATGAGAAAGGAAACCAGAAAACTAACCATGTATAAAACCTGTGCATGGAGTTAGCTCCATTACGGGGAGTGGAAACCATTCTGAACGCCTTTCTCCCCTCTTTTTCAGTCCACTGGGCACATTTGTTGCCTGCAATATCTTTGTTTTGCTTTGCAGGGGTTAATCAATTGGCCTATTATTCAGAAAATTAAAGGCTTGACTGCTTGAGAGTTCCTTTCAGAAAGGATTAGGGTCTCTGATGGGGCTTTGATATAATAGATGGAGCTGTTCTGCTTCATCATGCTAATGGAAGAGTTTTAAGGACTCCCCAGACTCTCTTTGACAGTGCATGTCTTTATTCATTCCCTTGCCTAAAATTGAAAAATATTTTATCTTAAGAAAACTTAGCACTTGAACAAGGCACTGGATTGGCATCTCTGGAGTGGGTGGTGAAATGTTCATTTTTTGGTCTGAAAGCACACAGAAGCAGTCCTCCCTGGCTTCCTTGGGTGGCCACTTCTCTCTCCAAAGAGAAGAGTCATCTCTGCAAAGAGAAGCAGCAGTAATAATTATGGTCTTGTTCCTTACTGTCTTGAAGCTTTTGGCTTAGAAGGTGTGCAAAAGGATGGCAGGTGTCAGGTATGATGGTGGCATGTGTCCTCAGGAATACGAACCAAGGCAGCTACTTGTAGTGAAAAATTCAAATTTGCATAAAGCATTTACCTATTACTTAAAAAAATTATCCAGGCTTTTCAGTACTGGTTAAGTTGTTACAAAAGCCTGGCTTGGTTTATTTTCCCCTATTTTATGCTCATACTATCTGTAATAGTCATGTAATTGGCAATCATCCAAAGAAGAGTTGTCCCTGTACATCTTTAGCAAAAGAGCACACATTAAGGGAAGGGCACTAAATGTGGGTGACAGTACCATGAGGACTGTTGCAGCTGTAGGCGATTATCTTTCCTCTTAAGTGGATCCCCCCCCCACTATGTATTATGGCCTGAAATTCTAGTTGGAACCATCATTATCATCATTTAGGAGGCAAATTTGATGTCCTGTTGTTTCCACACCCACTTGCATGATGCTCCAGTCCTCCTCCCCCTCCCCCGACTCCCACCGTTGGGATTAAATTGCTGCCTCCATTGAACGGCTTTCAATCCACAGGCTGTACTTCTGCCATCTCTTTCGCGTCCTTTGCAGTGAACAGTGAATGGCAGCTTGGCGTCTGCCTTTCCTTTACTTGAGCTATGCAACTTCTGGGCATTACATTTTGCAGGTTAGAATCAAGGGATGAGCCTGTGCAGTTCATCAAACCTCTGGGAGGGTTAGCCCTGGGCCCAGATCAGAACTCAGGGCCTCTGTGTATTGGCCACCCATGGGGACTTTTTCACTAACTGGTTCTCTGATACTAGGCATCAGTTAGGATTGAAGAACGTTGTAGGAAACAGCCTGTGAAGCTAGGTGTGTTGACTGGTGCATGCCTATTGTCTCAGTACTCAGCTAGGGCCAGAGACGTAGCTCAGTGTGAGGGCCCTGGGTTTAATCCCCTCTAACACATAAGCATGCAGAAGCCTCTGAGACTCACAGCCATGTGCACTGGATGATAATAGTATTCCTTCCATTACATGTAGTAATTTCTGTGAAAACCCACAGAAGCTGTATCTTTAGTCTACTAGCAATTATCATCTTCAGATTGTAGTTTTCTAAGCAACTAATCTGTTTGTGTATTGTGGATTTTAAGAAATATAGAATGCTAAATTTTCCTTTCACACTGCCTGTGAAGAAGTCCAGAGCCAAATATGTCCCCCGCCGCCACCCCGTTTAAGCAAAGTCTTTTCTTTTGTAGTCTAATCCCTTTGGATTTCCCCATTGCTTCATTTTTCTCTTCCACCTGTAATTATTTTTTATCTTGCCTTGTCGCTTGCACCTTATTTATTTAAGCATGTGTTGTTGAGGGATGCCTTAAATTATTTCTAAGACAAGATGTAATACTAAAAACCAATTGCATGCAGTGCTGGTGGGGACAATGATGACAGCTGCTCTGGAAAACAGTCTGCTAGTTTTTCAGAAGGTGAATATAAAGTTAACAGGTAACCAGCAATTCTACACCTAGATATATACCCAAGAGAAATAAAAACATGTGTTCATATAAAAGCAAGTGCAGAAACAGTTATGGCAGTATGAATTAGTAATCACTTAAAGTATAAAGGGTTGGGATGTAATTCAGTGGTAGATCGCTTGCCTGGCATGCACAAGGCTCCGAGTTCTATCCTAGTACCACAAAAGTAAAATAAAAATAAAAATAAAATGGAAAAGAGAAAAGAAAATGGAAAGCAAACATGGTGCATCCATACTGGGAAGCATTGTTTAACAAGAAGAATAAAAGAAATATTAATATATGCTGTGACACTGATAAATCTTGGGAACACACTGAGTAAAAGAAGTAAATTGCAGAAAGCCATACACCACATGAAATGTCCAGATCAAGCAAGTCTTTAGAAAAAGAAACAGATTAGTAGCTTTCCAGAACCAAGGGAGTTGAGGGGAAGTAGAGTGACTGCTAATGGGTACAAGGTTTCTTTTGGGGGTGATGAAAAAGTTCTAAAATTGATTGTGGCAGTGGTAACACAACTCTATGAACATGCTAAAAATCTTTGAATTATATATTTTAAATGGGTGAACTATGTGGTGTGTGAATTATTAAAGCTGTTATAAAAATCATTTGCAGTGATTAGTCAGTCATAAATTTTACGGAGTAACTTTTGCTAGTCTTCTTACACTTTTAATTTTTACTTAGTGCCAGATAAACACATTGTAGTTAAACCCACTCATATTCAACAGCATTTACATACTTGCTTGGGATCATGAGTCTCTAAGGCAAGAGATGGCCTTTCCCATAGTATGAAAATTCCCTCTCTATTATTGAATCTACGATGCTTGATTCACTAGAAAACTCCGTAGTGGCTCAGGAGCATGTTCTAAGCCTGTGGGCATAAATGCTATCAATTCTGTGTTCACTGGTCCTAATTTTTGCATACAGTATCTCCTCTGTCCTTGTCATCTTACTCTATCTCATAGTGAGTGTAAATAAGCAAGAGTGGCCAAGCAGTCAGAGAATAAGCAAGAGATGAGGCATCATTGCAGGCAAGGAAAGAGAATGTTCTAGAAGGTGGGCAGGTCTGTGGCTGCCATCAGAGTGTCGAGGACTTGATCAGAGCATGAAGTCCAATGAAAACTAAAGAGATCATGGAATCAGTAATGTCCAGGCCTTTAGGTCTTTTGAGAGAAATTTCAGTAGGCAAGAAAGGTAAAGATGTTTACATTGACAAAGATTTAGCAGCAGGTCCATTTATTAAATTTAAGTTTGTCTAAGATTCCAGTGGCTTTTTCTGTTTCCTTTCTACACGCTTGACTTGTCTTCAAGTTCCACAACTAGAACTACAATCTTGGTCTATTTCCTTAATTTGGACTGCCTGCTTCCTAGAGAGATGTCCTTCTCTCCCTTCAGTAGGCTCTGTAATGTGGCATATTTGCTATGCAAAGCAAATAGCTATTTTTGTTATCTCTGTGCTCAAATATCTGGTGATGCATGGCAAAGGAAGCAATCCTGAGCTGAGGATGTAGCTTAGTAACTGAGCACTTGCCCAATTGTGCAAGACTTTTGCTTTAATAAATGAATGAACTAAATAAATAAATATGCCAACCAGCCTGAGCTCACTGAGAAGGGCCTTCTATGTTTAAATGAATGAATGAACGGATGGATGGATGGATGGATAGATGGATCCCAGCTAGATTCTCTCTTCCATCTCCATTAGAACTGCAGCAGTGGTCTATTCTGTTCCCCAAGTAAGCCTTGCTCAGGCATTGTGGAGTTGGTTGCTCATTTCTTACAAGGGATGCCTGCGTATTATCCATTCCTTCATCTTGCAGGGTGAACAATGCATACAAATGAGAATTATGGATTTAGTTCAGGGCAGGGTGGTGAGTAGGATCAAGCAATAGAATACAATTCATATGTCCCCAGGCACTTAAACCTGGACTAAGAAGTAGACCATGACCGTTTGTCAAAATGGAAATTGATTTTTCAATCAAAGAAAGTAGCCAGACATTCAAAAACAAAAGTACTCAAAGGCATGAACTTGAAAATGCTGAAGGTTTTGTTTGTACTGAATTGTCAGACCTCGAACGTCCCCTCCTCTCCAGAACTTTGCAAGTTCTGATTAGGACATCTGTGAAACAGGAATTCTGTCCTCAGTGATAGGAATCACACTGAGAGAATATAACTAGTGGGTATGGTATTATTTAACTGTGATTCAAGGACCCATTGAACATTAACTAACATTCCCTTCTTGTTATGGTTTGACTCTTCCAAAATTTAGGTGCTGCCAATGTGATAATGTTGAAGTGAGCTGGCCAGGTTCTGATATCCATGACTATAATTTCAGCTATTCCTGAGGGCTGAGGAAGACTGGTCAACTTAGTGAGACCTGTCTCAAAATCTAGGAAGCTGAGGCAGCAGATTGCAAGTTAAAACCCAGCATGGACAACTTGGCAATTCTGTAAGATGCTATCTCAAAATAAAAATCAAAAGATTTAGGGATGTAGCTCAGTATGAAGAACCCAGTTTCAATACTCAGTACTGCAAAAATAAGAGAAAGAAACAAGAAAGAAAGAAAGAAAGAAAGAAAGAAAGAAAAAAGAAAGGAAGAAAGGAAGAAAGAAAGAAAAGAAAAGAAAGAAATGAGGATTTGGGGATATAGCTCAATGGTAGAACAACCAGTAATGCCCCCAGAAATGGGGTGTTAGGTCAGGAGGGCTCCTGTCATGTGAATGGAATCAGTACCCTTATAACAGGGCTTCATGGAAGGAGTTCATCCATTCTTGCTCTGTTGCATTCTGCCATGTGAGGACACATGGCTCCTCCCTCTGGAGAAATCATCTTGGAAGCAGAGACATTCTCCCCACACCACTGAACCCACTTCCCACCCATGGAACTGTGAGAAAAGAAACATTGCTCATTTTAAGGTACCCAGTGTCAGGTATTCTGGTATAGCTGCACAACTCTGACCAAGACACTCACAAGCCTCATCCTGCTGACTGGGCATGCTATAGCTGTCTTCCTCCAGTAGACTAGTTTCCTGTATTCCCAGCACCTGGTACTGTGACCACCCAGAGAGCTGGCATTTATTGAGTGCTTACTATGTACCAAGTGCTGCACATCGATCAATTTATTTACTCCCGCAATAACATTTATGACTATTTTATAGTTTTTTTTTTTTTTAGAAGCTGCAAAAGTTCTTCTCTTTGTATTTCCTCACTAGGTTCACCTGTGCCCACTCTGGACCCTCAACACTGACCATGAATTTAAGTAAATCTCACAAATTTTCACATATCCCTAAGAGGTAGCACTAGGTTTGTCCCTGATACCTGCTTCCTAGTCTTTTGTATGTAATTGTCCAATGTTTCTTTAAATGAATGAATGCATGTTTGGTGCTTAGGAGAACAATGAGCTTGGTGATTAACTATATTATTTAAATACATCAGTAGGGACCCCCACCTCCCTGCCCGCAGTGTGGAGTTAGCACACAGTTTCTGTTCTTACCAGTGAGACTGTACACATCGCTCAATGCTGTATTTGTAAGATTCAGGAAAACAGAAACGCAGAGAATCAATGCAGCAAGCAGAGAGGTGAACATTCACTAAAATAACATATGCAATGTCAAGTTTCTCAGCCTGCCTTTTTTTTTTTTTTTTTTTTTTTTTTTTTTTTTTTTTTTTTTTTTTTTTTTTTTTTTTTTTTTTTTTTTTTTTTTTTTTTTTTTTGAGGCATTAGTCATTTTGAGAAAGTGCCTGTTTGTCATAGTCTTGTCTTTCAGAATGGAAATTTTCTTCTAAGACAGCTCACGGGGCCCTGCTGTTTAGCCTATAATTAGTGCACCCTCTGGAGGATTTTCTCCCCTTGAAGTGGAGGCCTCTTTGTCAGTCGGGCTGCTGTTTGATGATGATAGGAACAGTGAATCACAGGGCAGGGAAACACTGGTCAAATCAAAAACGTTTAGCTGTTCTGTACCACCGGGAACACTTCACAAGTTGCAAGCCTATAAGAAAATAGCAGGAAGTCTGCAAGACAGAAGATGGATGGCGAGATGAGAGGAGAAGAGAATCCTGAGTTCTGATCTGCTTTTGTGCCTCTGAGTGGGATGAGATTGCCGTCACTCAGTCTTTTCTCACGAAGTTCACCAGTATTTTTAGTTTTTGCTTTTTCAGCTGTGCTATAGGAAGTGTGTTTATCCATGGGTGAACATCAGTCTGTGACTCGTGATAAATAGCTCCCCCTTGTCGATATCCGGTTTTTTGGTTATGAAATGGCATTTGGTGATGACAGCGTGGCTGTCTGAGATGGTGTCTGCAAGCAGGGAGTGTGCAGGTGGCTTCCACTCCAGAGCCTGACCTTGCCTCTAGCTAAGAAATGTCCCCTTCTTGCCTGTTTCTGGCATAAGCCAGTTTGGAAGATCGCTACAAATGGCTGCAAAAACCGGTGTTTAATGTGGTGACACTAATGAATTCTTAGAATTAATCTTCAGCCAAGAAAGCATGATGGAAAGTACTAGAATTTCAAATTAGGTGGTGGATTGATTTCCTTCAAGGCTGAAAGTTGTTCCTTTTCTCTTCTAGTGGTTTTTTCTGTCATATTTAAAGCAACCACCAGAGCCTTATAAATCTAGGGTCTCATACATGTCTCATGGTATGAAGAAGTTTTTATTCTGTTGTTTTGTTTTGTTCCTTAGCACAGAGAAACTGCATCTAAAACCAAATTTTAAAAGAGAGAAAAAAATCTTGGAATGAAAGATTTACTTACAATTTGGAGGAGGAAAAGTAGTTTCTCTAAAGTTAATCTATGTTTGATTTCTTTTTTTAAAGCAAGAGACTGGGAACAATTAAGGTGGGGAATATTTTCAGTGTGCGTCACTGTCTCCTATAGAAACAGTAGCCCATAGAGTAAAAGATGTGGGGATAACTGGGGGTCTCTGAGTCTCCGCTCAATCTACTGACATGTCCCCAATTCCACTTTCATCTCGGTCCCTCATTCTTACAACAGAGTTTCTAAGAATGACATTTGGGGGGCCCATTAACACAAACAAGAGAAAACGGTCTGTAGCCAAATAAATTCGGATACGTGGAATCAAACAAAATTAAGCATTTTCTTAACTCCAGGACTTTCACAGGCTCATGTGCCTCCATATTGACTTGATTTAGAGAATCTTTGATGTTCCCGGTCTTCTTTGACCGGGAAACTAGTATTCTTTCATGGAATGACTCACATGTATAAGGATTTTCCCCTCCTCACCTCACGCAGGCTGGCCCCCATTTCCCATCACAATTCAACATTTTATGTATCCTTTTGAAAACTTTGCTTGGTCTCTGGCTGGAGGAAGATATTCTGTGTCTAGAATTTGTAATTCCTCACTTAATAAGCCATCCTGAAATGAATAAGTATACTCAACTTTCTTAGTTTTACACATTCATTCTCCACATCAGGAGAGAGGTATGTTGATATGATGTGTTCACCATATGTCTGCTTTAAAAATTATATGGAGGCTTTCAGGAGTTTTAATGGTCCCAATGGTTCCTTCTTCATCCTCTGCATTTGTTTTACACATTGTAGTTGCACTGTTTTTAACAACACAGAGCCAAGTAGGAAGGGTCCCTTGTGAGAGTTGGGGCATTGACCTCATCACTGTCAGAGCTTGACCTCAGTTTTCTCACCTCTGAAGACAGAGGGTTACAGAGGAAATCTTAAACCCTGTGACTCTGAAACTCTGTTTTTGTGTTATTTGTCCTTAATATATATGCAAACACTGGTTTTGCTCTTTCTCTGTTCCTTCTATCTTTTTAATTGGATTGTAGATCTGGAAGGAAAAACATTACAATTTTTTATGGATTTGTTTTAGGTTATTCTGATCCTGTGTAATTAACGTTTGCTGAGTGAATGCCCTACTTCTAGCAATACATGATGTTCAGCCCTATCTGCTCCTAAGAGAGAACTTTCCTCTGTTGATCAGCACAATGACAATCCCCTTTCAGACTGGCTCTTAAGCCCCATGAGAAAACAGGACACAGGAGTGTTTTAGTGTGCTTTCAAGGTCTTCTTGCCTTTCACCTAAAAACCCTCCAACATGGTTGGGTTTGTTACAATGCTGCTTAGCATTTCTCCCATACCCACTAGGATTTTGTTTCGCTGATCCCATAGTATGATGTTCAGCACACTCCAGTCTTACCAAGAGAACTTTACAAATCCTGTTGGTCATTGCTTCTACAGAGTGATGTGTACACTGTCTTCATTTTTTATGGATCCTCACAAGACAACAGATTGGTTGGTTTCTTCCTTGTCTGATTCTCTCACTTTCTTATACTTTACTCTTACTCCCTCTGTGAACCAGAGAGACCTTAGCTAACATACCAGATGATCTTACAACCTTGTTGGAAGTCTTGCTTCTCCAGTGGGTGCTAAAATTGTAAAACAAAACAGACCACTTTCAGCTTCATCCCTAGATTCCAGGAGAGACCTAGCTCCTGCTATCTCTCATATCCTATTCTAGCGCTTTACTTCCTGAAGTACCTAAAGAAACCTATTTTTGGGCCCACTTGGAACACTGGCCTTGGGTAGCTGTCCCCTCACATGTCATGACATTTTCTCTAACTGCCACTTCCCACGCCCTTCAGCCTCAGACCCCTTAGTTCAGCACTGGTTAGTAAGCAACAACAACTGCTCCAATCCTGTTGCTTTTTCTTCTCTTTTCCTAAGCACCTACTGGCCATCAGATGAAAATCTGCAGCAGGAGGGAGCAAACCAAATGTATATTATGGGAAGACAAGAGTTCCCTGTGTTGCGGAAATACTTTGGTCCAGGTGTCTGGTGATGCGAAAGACAGTGTAACCTGACCACCGTCCCGGAGCAGTCCTAGCTGTGATCCAGCAGATCCTGGACTCCTGCCGTACCCATTCCTTCGAAGACTCAGGAATCTTATGTAACTCTGGGTTTGTCTTCAGCAGGAAGTCATAGAGGACGTGTGGCTATTTTTATTTTAGATGTTTTCATATACCATGCCCCAAGCTAGGAGAACAGGGCTATTACTGATCTCATAACTACTTCTTGGATTCCTTCTTTCTCAGGAAACATGGTGATTCACTTTTGTTTTCCTCTGACAGTCACATAGACAGGTGAATATACCTGATGTCAAGAGAAGACTGGTGACATAGATACAGGAGCACACTGTTTTTTTTAGCATGTGCACTGATTTTGTATTGTTGATAAGAAATATAATAGGTTACACAAAAGGCCTCGAAACTATAAAAGTCAAATGATTGATTTCTTCCCAAGGCAAGGTGGAGGTGGTATTTATAGTCCTGCGGGCAGCACAAAGGGGAGTTAGGTACTGTTGGTTTTCCTAGCTGCAGGCTGCAGATTCCTGAGACAAGGAAGCCCCTGAATCAATGTTCAGCTGGACTCACTGGGAAAGTGAGTAAATGGCCTCTGGGACTTCTGGTGAGGGATGTGAAAGAGTTTTGAAGTAAAAACTGCAAAGGTTAAGTAAAGCTTTCCTTGTAAATCTAATCATAGAGGATTGCTTTAGGAACTCTGCTTAAATGTTCTGAAAAGATGCTCAAGGTGATGCTTTTTACCATTTGCTTGTGCATTTGATTTTTAAAATGTGATGCTTTGGATGTCAGTGGTATCGGGAAAAGTAAAGACATTTAGTTCATGGAGTGGGCAGCATGGCACTGATGTGTATTCAAAGCCTCCAGTGGGAGTTAAGGACAGATAGCTTAACTATGCGGATGTTGAAATTTCCTCCTCTCACCAAGTGCGCTACTCAGAATAGAAATGCGATTGTAATTTCATTTTACTAGAAATTTCTGTGTGTCAGAATCATCTTTAGTAACACAGAGAATGCAGTGAAATGTATTGTCATTGTTTTCTTTGAAAAGGATGTTGAATCTGAAACAGAAAGTAATTCCACCAGTGTGGTTTTAACCAATTAACCACAGAGCAACCTGAGTTTTACCACTTCGAATGGACTTTTTGTTCCCTGTTTACATAATACCATCCCAATTCATCTGAACTGTATGGTAGTCACTTCCTGCTCTGAGGTTTCTGTTTCTTCAAAAGACATTAGAAATCAACCTGCTGGACTCTCAGTTTCTTTAAGATTTGTTTCTTTTCTTGCAAGTGCACTTTCCTCACTACTAAATAAAGGATGTTTCATATTTTAAGAATTACTTGAGGTGATAGTATTTAATTCTAGATGTTTCTAAAATAATACATATAGACTTATGAACTTGACTCCATTGAAAACATCTTTCCATATTGAAAAATCAGACAGAAAATTGTCTGACCAGTCTGTTTTTAAATGTTTTGAATACTTCCAAGTAAATCAGTGTTAAATTTTGATTGTGCATTAAATATTTACTTAAAACAAACTAAATAGAGTTCAGATTTTTTTAATGCAACTAATACTGTTCTCTACTTTCTGGTATTGATAAGGAGTTGTGTGTGATGAATGACGAGGTTTTATAAACGCGCCTTCTCACCTCCTCTCTCCCTGTTCACCAGGGAACAGGGCGTCTCAGGCTGTACTTTTGATTCTTTGTTCATTTTTACAAACAGGTGTCTTATTAAGGATTTTGAAAAGCGACCTTCCGTCACACAGCTCCTGGACCACCCGTTTATTAAAGAAGCTCACGGAAAGGTCCTGTTTCTGCAGAAACAGCTGGCCAAGGTGCTTCAGGACCAGAAGCATCTGAACCCTGTTGCTAAAACCAGGTACGGTTCTCCATGTCCTTCTGCATTTTCCCTCCTGTTATTTTTAAACACGGTATGGCATGTTTTTGGATTTGCCCAGCGTCATTGCTGAGAATGGTCATACCCCTGTGTGCGTTGTTCAGTTTCATTTATGTGACATGAAGCGCTCCCTGCCCAGAGGGAGAGCAGGCAGCCTGCAGAGACAAACTGCCTGTTTGTGCTCGGTGGCTAATTTCCGTCAGATGGCTGAAACCTCACCGCCCTTGTGTTTGGTTAGCTCGAGGTAAAAATCAACAGATACATGTATATGTTTATACTTAATATAAGTGGGGATATTTTTAAGCCAGTGAAGGTAAATGTACAAAAGCAGTCACAGCTGAGATTGTGTGAAAAATCTCTACCCAGCTCTTGCAAACTGGGGAGCCAAAATGTAGGCTGCAAAGTGATTGTGGAAAGGTTCTGCGTTTAATAGTAGAGGATTTTTCTTTAATATGCTCTGAGACTGTTTCTATTTTAGTTCAAAATTCCTTAGAGTCTATTTAATATTTTAGACGATTATTTCAGATCTTGTCTGTGCTATCTAATGCAACTGTGATTCTCACTCCACCCTATCCCCCTTTTAAAAAAAGATAGATTTTTAAAAATGTTTACTTTCAGGGGCAAGTGCTTAAAACAGTGTTTTGTGGTGAATCTCAAAGAAATAGATCATTGGTTTCTGTCCAGAGGGTGGCAGAATTTCTCTTTAAGAAAAAAATTAAATGCAAATAAGTCTACCTCCTCTGCTCAGCAAGTATTTGGTTTTATAAATCTGGTCAGGATACAGATAAGCTCCAGTCTATTATTACCGAAAGAACATTTGAAGTACTGGAGGTGAAGAAAACCAAATGTTGCTAAGTCACAAGTTCGGGAAATATTTATGTATTCTGCAGAAAATGGGTTACAAAGCAAGAAGCCGAACACAGGCATCAGACCTCCAACTAGCCAGAGGCATAGTGCAGTGGTGATTTTCTCCACCGCAACCAGCTTTCCTTTTAGATAGCTCAAAACACATTTTTTTCCTACTCTCTGCCAGTTTGTTTCTATGACTTCTCTATGCAGTAGAGAAACATAGAAACATTCTTGTGATTTGGTGTCTTTTTGAAGCAATAGGAACTTGTGTTTAAGACCTGAGAACTGGTCTCCTTCCTTCCTGTGGCTTTTGTACCTATATCAGCCTAAAGAGAATCCTCTACCACCTGCTGCAGTGTACACACAGACCCACACAGCCATGGCACTAATACCCAAAATGAAGATGAAATACAGTAAGACATACCACCAAAGAAACCCAGCGTTTCAATGCTCTAAGTCGAGCCCTGTCCCCTTAGGTCTTCTTGTTCTGAGATCTGTTGTCAAGCAGTTTCTAAGACTTCAGTTGCAAAGTGTTCCAGCTTTGCTTCACCTGACCAGATCTATGTTCTCTTAAAAAAATTTGTTTTCTCCTTTCACCACAGAAAAATCATGACTACACGCTCTTTCCTCCCCTTGCTCTAATTTTTCTTTATCTTTGTTAAGTCTTGATGCCAGAAGCCTCATAGGTTGGCAGAGGCTCCTCACAGGGTCTTTGTAATCTTGAGCTTCTCGCAGTAATTTGTATTTCTTTGAACAGTCATTTAAAAAAATACAGCCTCACAAATAGATATCAAAACTTTAAATGGCCTCCTTTTTAGGAGACAGGAGAGTTCATTTCAAAAGGAACATGATGCTTGCAATCAATAGTCGCCCTGCTACTTATTCCATGGAGTCACTTCTGATTAGTAGCTGCTGAAATGTTGGCTATGTATGAAGTATGATTTTTAAAAAATGGTGATTATTTAATTAAAAAAATTATTACAGTAAAAGACACATTGGCATTTAACTCCACCAACCCCCCTTCCCGCTTGCTTTGAACCTCCTTATCCCATCAGTCTTGCCATTTTCTGAAGCAGTTCTGGAAGTCCTCTTCTCTGAGTGTCTTTAGTTGTGCTGTTGTGATTGTCTCAATGTCCTGAGTTGATTGAAACATTCACCTTTCATGGTCATTTTGACTTTGGAGAAGAGCCAGAAGAAGTTGCATGGTGCCAGATTCGGCAAATCATGTAGAAGAGGATATACTATAATATTTCACAAACCTTTCTTTCTGTTGGGTGCACGCAGCAGCAACGTTCACTGTATTTCTTATCACATCTCATGAGATACCCAGGAAAGAGGACTCCAAAACTGCTTCAGGAAGTGGCAAGAACAATGGGATAAGTGTGTTTCAAGCAAGAGAGAGAATTATGAGGGAAATTAATGGCAATGTGTCTTTTATTGGAATGAATTTTAAAATTTTAACATTCATTGTATATTTTGATGACACCATGTATATGTTTTAAAACCCACCCAGGAATACTCTCAGCCATCATTCGATGTTAATAAATCAGTGTGCTTAAGGTCATGTGCTTCTCCAAAAGGTGGAAAGGACAAAGAATAATTGAACTGAGAGCGCAGATAAGTGAGGCTAATGGGCAGTCGTTTTTTTACACATAGGGTAAGCAAGACAATGTAGTAGTTAAACCACTGGGGCTGCCAGGTTTGAATCCCAGCTCAGCCACTTAACTGGTTAAGTTATTTACTTTTTCTTTTTGCCATTTCTTCTATAAAATGGAGATTCTTTTGAGGGTTGAGGCTACACATAAAATGCTTGCGGTAGTGCTCTATTCAGTTAGCCCTCAACAAATGTTAGTAGTATACAGTCTACTTAACTTAGATCCTTTCATTTCTTTTTAACACTAACCTTCCTCTTGCCCTCAATCTGTGAAAATTTATCTCTTTACTGACTTTTAAAGATCATTACAGTCCCAAGGTACTAAATGTAGAAAACACTCACTGCTATCTCTTATTTCAAGTCTAATTTATTCATTTATTCTTTGTAGACTTTGATATGTGTGTAGGTGTCGTATTCTATGCTGAACACAGAAACTACAAAGGCAAATTAGACAAGGTCTCTGATAAGAAGCTGATAGTCTGATGTGTGATACAGACAAGAATTAGGTAAGAGAAGCTTACACAAAATGCCTGGGCTACCCCAGAGCCCTTGGGAAAGGACATCTAGGCCAGTTCTGGGTTGGGATGCTTGGGGAAGACCCCCTGGAACTGATGGGAAGACGATCCTTGAACCGTCCTGGAGAACAAATAGAGGTGAGCAAGGAGCAAAGGCGCAAGGGCTGGGGAGAGTGTGGGGAACAAGTAGTTGGCCTTGCTGGAGTTTAGGGAAGGTCAGGTAGGAGAGAGAGACAAGGCAGGTAGAGGTCAGGTCCTGATGGGGCTGGGGAGTTTGATTTGTTCCTTAGGCAGTAGGAGGCCACTGAAAAGATTCAAGCAGGGATGTGTTCCTGAGGTCATTCTGATTGCATTGTGGAGAATGGAGTGGAGCAGGGCAAGACTGGAGCCAGATGGAGGAGTGGGCAGCCATTGCAGTTATAAATGGCAGAGGATACTGAGAGAATGGTATTGTCAGAAGTGGTATGGATTGGTTGGAAGAGATTAGGGAAAGAGAGAAGAGTGTAGAGCCAGCCAATCTGAGCTGCCTCCTGCCTTAGTTCCCACTGCAATCAACCTGAAATTGCCGGACAGTAAGAGACAGAGACCAGTCAAACTAGTGCTCCCTCTTCATATCCTATCAAAGGTAATGCCAAGTACTTACACAGGTTACAGTTTCCAGCTTTCTGCCCAAAATTGGGTGCTTCAGGGGTCCAAACAGTCCTACCCACTGCTCCCACATTGGGGTAACTTGATTTTGAGAGTGAATCCTAAGGAATGAGCACCCACAGAATACTACCTGTTCCTGCAAAGGCAAGGAAGGTCCTGCCCATGTTTAGCACTGAGCCTACCGCAGAGGGAAGCTGGTAGTTGGAGGAGATGTGGAGAAGAAGGCAAAAGGATGGGGAGGAACTGGACATGGAAAGAAGGTTCTTATGGAGGACACACTGAAAGCAGAAGAGAGGAGGTAATAGAAGAAGCAGGAGAGAGTGGATCAAGGAACTAAGAGGGAGGTTGGTAGATTAAAGAGAAAGAACCTCTAAATTAGGAAGTATACATAGAGGTGAAATGAAAACACTCATAAAACATGAAGGCTGTTATGAGGAAACTCACACTGAAAGGCCTTTATGTTTTCAAAAAATAAAGCAAATGTGGTCTCAGAGTTGAGACTGGGCTTTTGACTCTGGGGAGGTACTATGTCTCTGAGATAGGCAATGTGGGGGATGTGATAAAGAATTAATTAAAGGTAGACACAGGATTACTCAAAAGAAACCCAGGCAGAAAGTAACCGAGTAGTATTTCAGTGTAGTGACGTTAGTGAGTGTTTAAGATACTGCACGTTAGAGCACTCAAAGCAGTATTTGGCACCAGAAACTCTCTTGAGTGGCTCTTAGCAGCAGGGAGCAGAGACAGAGATGCAGATCCTGTGGGCTTCTTGGGGCAGAACCTGGCTTCAGTGGACACAGTGAATAAACAAAAGCAGAACAATCAGGGCGGGAGGGGAGAGAAAGAGGAGAGGATAGAGTGGTTTACTGGCTTTGAGGCCAATCTAGGCAGGGAGGGGACAGGCAGTTTCTGTGAAGGTGAAGAGTGGATTCGGTGCAAGACAGAAGGGAGATTGCAGAACTGTGATTTCAGGAACTTTCAAGAGATAAACAGGAACTAGTCGGAGCTGACAACTTTAGTGCAATAGAAACAAAAGTTTTTAAAGCATTGACAAATCGAGAAGCCCTGTGAGTAGAATGTGAGATGACTGATAACAGGGGAAAGGGTGTGGGGAAAGGAAGGTTGGGAGTCAAATGCTTAAGAGGATGATATAAAAGGATGATACAGAGGAAGACCTGAGGCTGATGTGACTGCTGAAAAGAGATTGATTAGGGAGAGCAGAGGTTGGGCAAGGCCAAGGGGAGCAGGAGAATAGCACTCCTGACTCCTGTAATCCCAGTGCTCTGAGAGGCTGAAGCAAGAGGAACAGATGCACAAGCCCAGGCTGGGTAATTTAGCAAGATGCTATCTCAAAAAAAAACCCCAAAAAACAAAAAACAAAAAACAAAAACAAACAAACAAACAAACAACAACAACAACAACAACAACAACAAAAGAGCTTTAAATGTAGCTCAGTGGCCTGGGTTAATTCCACAAACAAGAAATGTACTTGATCCACAATGAAGCACATTACTCTATGTAATACATACATATATACACACCACACACACACACACACACATACACACTACTCAAGAACAAAGTAGGAATCATGAGGAGCTAGTGCACAATACAAGGAAGGTGCACCGTGCATGAGGACAAGGTCTTGGGTTTGAGTGGTGCAGCCCCTCTCACCTCTCCTGGGTCTGAGCCTTCCAGCTCCTCTCAGGGCAGCAGCCATTGGAAAGCCAGGATGTGAGCTATACCTGTTTTACTGCAGATGTACTATAGATCTAGATACAGGTAGATGTTGGATGGCAGAGGCAACTGTGGATAAGTGACATCACAGTATCTGAGACTTGATAAATACCCTTGCAATACCTTGTAGCTAATGGTAGTATATGCATAAACCATTGGAATTTAAGTTTTTCCAGTAATTTACAGTTTTGCCATGGTGTTAAAGTTTGTTCTAGATGTCCCCCTCAAAGCCTCATGCAGTCATGGAGAGCAGGCTGAATCTAGAGTTTGGGACTGATTTATTGCCCAATGCTGGGATTAAGGTTGTAAGTGCTACACTCGCCCTAGGGTGGGTAGCCTGCATACTCTATAAAGGGCAGAAAGAGGCTAGTCTTGCGTTCTTCCTCTCCTTCCCTCTCTGCTGCTTTTTCTATCTTCTACCACCAAAAACTTTTCCCCCCTGCCATGTGCCACTCTGCTTTGCAACCAGCCAGTTATGGACTGAAACCTCTACAAACTGTGAGCTAAATAAACTTTTCCACCCTTAATTTTGGGTATCAGGTATCTTGTCTCAGCAATGAGAAAAGTAACTAAGAAACAAGGCAGATATTTGATTTAGGTAGAGCAGTTATGCACCCAAGGCCGATTCTCTTAAAGGAGATTAAAAAGCTCTAAAATTCCATAAGGAATAGTTGGAGGCTGCTTTCTTATTTCAACTGTCAGGAATACTTTTAAGCAATTTGTTCGTTTCCTTGACATCAACCCCTCTTTCCTTGGCCTTCAAAAGGACTTTTTTGAAAAACTAGTTTTTGAAATCCTTGAATTCATTAATATCATGTGGTCTGTCACCTCATCATTAAAGTTCAAAGAAGTAGACTTGAAATCATGCATTTTGTTATTTGTAAGAGTTATGGGGAGAAGAGAACACCACTCCCTGAAGTGTGGGAAGGCCCTGGTCAGTTGCCATGACCATGAACTCAACTATGAGCCTCAAGAAAACATCAAGTTCCGGCATGTTCTGCCCCTGTAGGTGGTTTGGGGCTTGCAGAGGTGGCAAATGTTAAAGCTGCAAAGGCCAGAGGTCTACTTTAAGTTTATGTGTTACTTGGTAGAAAAAATTGCTAGTCTTTTTTTTTTCTGCTCTGTTTAATGGATTTTGATTCTGCCCTTGTAATTTGCCTGAAGCTGATTAAAGTAATGACTTCAGTTTTGTTTTGTTTTTAATTTCTTTTCAACCTGCAGCAGTGACCTTTAAAAAAAGATTTCCTACTGGTTAGCTGCCATGCTTTCCCCAATTGGCCTTGTTCTCTCACTCCTTATTCTGCTTGTGAAAACACACACACTCACACCACACACACACACACACACACACACACACACACACACACACAAACACATGCGTGCATCCGCTCACAGGAACTCACATGTACACACCACTCATATTACATACACTGATGGATTCCTGGGTTCCCATGTAAATTAATGGTGCTGGAATGATTACTTCATAAAGTTCCAAAGATGCTCAACACACAGGAGGTTCCTAAAACCTAAGGCTACCCTTAGTCTGCACCCCACTCTCACTATCATACCAAACTCAAACTCTTTGAGTACCAGTCTGAAGCAAATCTTCCCCTTGGAGCCTCAGTTCTTCCAAAACTCCACTTGTTTGAGAAGTGAGGCTTGGAAACCAGCATACTTAGAGTCTCATAAACACAATAGGATGTCTAGAAAAATGCAATATAGACTTTCCTGGAATTTGAAGATGTCTTTGAGCCATTAAAATTATACCTTACCTTACTATATACTCTTGATGTTACAAAATCAGTCTCCTCTCTCTCTCTCTCTCTCTCTCTCTCTCTCTCTCTCTCTCTCTCTGTCTGCCTTTCTCCCTCCCTCCCTACATTTCTCTATCCTTTCGAATATTCAATCCAAGTATTTTTTAGTAATTTTCACAGGAAATAAAAAAATTTTCAGCAAAAATAGGTAGTAGATGTTATTCCCATGTAAGGCACTAGGTGGAGCATGTGAGTTTGAAGAAAATTTAAGATTGAAGTTAGTGCCAGTGGTGACAGTCATTTAATGCGAGGAATTTGAAAAAACTATACCAAATTTATTTTCACTGACTTTAGTTATAGAGAAATATAAAACAACATAACAATTTTTGCAAGTGTATCTAAAGTCTAAGATAATGTTTTAAAAAGAGATAGAAATTGGAATCAATAATGTTTTTCTTCAATAAGCTCTCCAACCCAAAGGAAGTTAATAAGCTCTCCAAACCCCATAGCCAAAGGAAGGTAAGTCAGGCAGCAGTTTCAGAGAACATTAGTTGGGTAGGCGTGTGTGTGTGTGTGTGTGTGTATGTGTGTTTTCTGGTTGGGAAAGTGGAGTGATCTTTATCAGAGTAGAAAAATCTTGTATCTACATCAGCCTCTAGGTTATCAAGTTCAACATTTGGTGTAAATAATAAATACTTTAATTGACCATAACCAGGAAAAGAGGCCATGCACTGCTAATAACAGCAGGTAAAATCTTTTAAAAGCTTGTGGGTTCACTTGTTTGTTTATAAAATATTACTAGGGGAAACCTTTGTGAGAATCAGACTCAGACAGATAGCATCTGCATGATTCTTGAGGGTTATATTTGTGCTACAAGCAGGTAGAATAAATGCCAACTTACCTTATTTCACATAGTTATAAGACAAATTTAGGAAGGAGATAAACTAACTGAACTTAATAGGGTGAGAATTTAATTACTTTATTAAAAAGCATTAAAGCATTGTGTAATTTTGCTAGACAATTAACTTCAAGCAGAAAAAAAAGCTTTGTTTTATATAGGGGTTTTGACCAGAACTATGTACCTTTCTGCTCTTTTATCTAGTGAAATGGTTAGCTAGAAGTAGGGAGCTGCTCTGAGTTATAGTGAAAATCTGTATTTCATACAAATTTGATTTCTTTTTGCCATCACCAATATACAAAGACAATAATGACTAAATTGCTCTGTTTGATAATTTAAAAATGCTTAGATTATATCAGGCATGGTGGTGCTAGCCTGTAATCCCAGCAACTCAACAGGCTGAGGCAGGAGAATTGCTTCCAACTCAGGGCCAGCCTGGGTTACACAGTGAGTTCAAGGCCAGTCTGAACTACAGAGTGAGACCGTGTCTCAAAAACAAACAAACAAACAAACAATCAAGAAACTAAACAATCAACCAAAAAAAAAAAAAAAATGCCCTCCCAAACAACAACAATAAGGATTTTTAAAAAGATAAAAATACCAGGGTTATAAATTTTATTTTATTAAATAAAGTTAAACTGCATTCTATATGGGCCCTTTATATGAATAGCAGCAAAACTGATTCTAGTACAGGAAGTGACTAGTAGCGTGTTTGTAATCTCCCCTCTTCAAATCTGTCAGAGATAGACTGGGAAGGAAAATTTAATATAATAGATCTGAAACAAACAAGAAAAAAGCCCATGTTTTATTTGCCTCTCACCATTGTGTTATAAGCTCAAGATTCAATACGTAGAGCCGATAAATTTGCATCTTCCTTCCCACCCACTTCTGTGAACTACATGTAGTAGTTCTGTGACTTCTAAATTGTACTCACAGGAGAACGTAGAGCTGGAACCCACTTCTGGGCCTAGCTAGATTGAACCATGTCAGGGGGTGACATCCTGTTAAACTCTGATGAAGGTGGTCATACGAGGTGACAGGGAAGAACCCAGCTGTGAAGTGAATTTACAGCACATGAGAGATTATCTTATGTGTAATTTTGGTTAATTAATGGTATTCTGAATAATGTGTTGATGCCAGATTTTGACAAGGATATAAATATAAAATTTGGAGCATTTTTTTCTGGCCCTTCTGTGTTTTTGTTTTGTGTTTTGTTTTTTGGATAGAGGGTCTCACTATGTGGTTCAGGCTGGCCTCGAACTCACAAAGATCCTTCTGTTTCAGCCTCCTGAGTGCTGGGGTTGCAGGCATGCACCACCACTCCCAGTTCCTTCTGCCTTTTGATATCTGTGACTACATATACTATCAACCACCTGTGGGATAGATAGACCAGTCATGAATGCGTCTATTTATAGATTAGAAAATTAAGATACTGGCTGATAGAGGATTTACTGGGTGTCCCATACCACTTTACTCACAAGTCTGGGGCTAGAACCCAAAGCTCTGAACTTCTAGATCAGTGCTTTTCCCCAATACCACGTTAAATAGGGACAAGTTTATGGAGGGTATTAAAGGAAGGGCTACTTTGACCTAGGATTAATGTTATACCTCAAAGAGCTATATTTTGGTGTACTGTAGCAAACAGATTGCTGTTATTGCCAACTAAGTTTTTAAAATGTCTGTTGAGAAATGCCCCCCCAGAGAAAAATCCCACATTTATACACAAAAAGATGTGTATAAACATATTGAGTGCTATATTGCTTCTAGTAGAAAAAAAAATTGGAATCAGCTTAAGTGTTGACCAACATAAAAATGGGCAAATAGGTTGACTTATGTTTATATGATGACATGTTATCCAAGTTAAGGTGACTGATAGATAGCTTTAAAAATTGTGATGCTGAATGAAAAAAGTAAGTTTGCAGAATGAAAACTGGAGTATAATATAATTTTTATAATTGAACCTAAAGAACCTATGTCTTATTCATATGTGTGTCCATGTATTTGGCCAGCATTTAGAAACAGACTGGAAGGACACCTACCAAATAGTGGTCACCTCATGAGAGGACTGGGATGGGATGGAGGTCACAAAAGGAATTCAGATAAACATATAACGTAAAATAAAAACAATGACCAGTTCTTCGGTATTTATTATTCTCAGAAGTTTTCTGTAGTTCTAAAAATATTTCAAAAAGTTGGGAATGGTGCTGGAAGATTAGGCACTCACATCTACTCTAAGCAAAAATTCTTTGACTATAATAAATACAGGGCGCAGAATGGCATCAGTGAAATTCCTGCCTATTAAGGGCTCAGAATTTTTGTGACTTGGTCTCTTTTTTATGAAATATTGCACACGGGGGAAAGTGATCTCGCATCACACTGAGCAGAGGAAATGTAAGGTATGTCTATTCCTGGAAGGGCTATGATTGGAACTGAAGAAAAGCAAATACATGTGATAGGTGGGCCCACTTGGCAATGGTCCTCCTCACTGTAGTAGAAAACAGGCTCGAGCTATGGAGTTCGCGTCCCTGTTGGCTCCACAGGGAAGAGCGTAGGCATCGGCCTGGACTCTGATTGCATCATGTGATAAGATTGTGACTGAGTCATCACACATCATTTACTGTCAGAATGCTAAGACTCTCTTGATATACTTCTAGGCATGAAAGGATGCATACTGGAAGACCCTATCATGTGGAAAATGCTGAAAAATACTGCCTTGAGGATGATTTGGTCAATCTGGAGGTCCTGGATGAGGTGCTGAATATTTAGTAGACAATGCTCATTGATGGCTTTTGTTTTACATAAATGATTTGATCTAAAAGATTTTACCTTAAAAGGCCATGTTCTTTTAAGGTTATTTGAAAATTTAATTGTGTAGTCATGGGAAACTGGGTACACTTGGTTACTGAGGCTATGATCCTGTGTTGTGTTCATTTATAGTCCCTGGGGTGAAGAGAAAGGATTTGAATTTTTCTAAGAAAACTTTTTCTATCATAGGCCTTTATGATGGATTCTGTTTGCTGAAATTAATTTCTGTTTAATAAAAAGTTGCAGTTAACTATCAAGAGTTGTTTATTCTTCATAAAGAGAAGCTACACTTAGTGAAGTAATGAAGTTACATCCTTGCATTCCAAATCTAAAAGCTGTATTAATTCCTTTTTAACATATGCATGATTAATGGAGCATTTAATTACACTGGACCTGCTTTTGCTGAGTTTAACTCTGGGGACCTCTAACTTCCACACCTCCACCACACATGTACTATCAAAATGATGCAATCCAGATTCCTATCACATAGATTTTACGTGCAACATTTTGAGAAATGAAATTGCTATTTTTTCTGTGCTTTATGTTAGGAATGGCCTATTAAATCAAATTCTAAATAGAACATTTTCCCCCCAATCACAAGTAAAATCTTTGTTGGATATCTCTGCGATCCTAACTAAGTCTTAATTCTTCCAACATATTTCTACTCTTAATTCTTGCTTGGCAAATATATGAATCATTTCAGTCATTTCAGAACATTAGGGTCAATGTATGATTTAAATGGATACTTTAATATTTTAAAGCAAAATATTCTTGTAAGAATAAATTTGTTGTTTTTAGAAACTCCACCTTGACTGAATACAATGCTTACTCTCCATACTATTTATCCTCTCCTTAGGATACAATTATTCATCAGTTGCAGAAACGTTACGCGGACCTGCTGATTTATACATATGTTGGAGACATTCTAATAGCCTTAAACCCCTTCCAGAATCTCAGCATATATTCCCCACAGGTAAGGGAGACCTTAACAGCATATTGTTCCTTAATGGAAAATTAAAAACCACAAGGACTGGGCTGGGTTGCACTGGGGGTGCAGCTCACCAAGAGGGTGTTTGCCTAGCAGCCACACAGCCCCTGGATTCCAGCCCCAGCACTGGAGAAAGAATCACATGGGCAAAGGAAAATGTGTTACTAAAATCCATGTCACCTTAAGGGTGTACACCCCAAGATACAGATAACAATGCAAAACAAATGGAGTTATTACCTTTGGGGAGTAACTTTTTCAAGGAAGGTACAATAAAAATAGCTAAAAATGTCAAGTGCTTACTGCATACCAGGCACTGGATTATGTCACGTTTCACAACTCTGTGAGGCAGGGACCATTATTAAGCCAATTTGACAGACAAGGAGATTTAGCATAGAGAAGTTAACACCCTTGCACCAGCTCATGGGACCAATACAGAGCTACAATTTGAACTCTGGCCAGCAGATGCCAGACAGAGCCTTTTGAGGAGGAGGCCGCAGTCCCCTATCAAGTGACAAAACCTTGGTTTCCTGGGCAACAGATAGTGAGAGCTTTAGGTGGTCTGGTGGAGAATTAGAATCTTCCTTTAAATTAGTTGTTTTTTTCCTTCAGTTTTCCAGGCTGTATCATGGGGTGAGACGGGCCTCAAATCCCCCCCACATATTTGCATCAGCAGATGCTGCTTACCAGTGCTTGGTTACTTTCAGCAAAGACCAGGTAGGGGACTCGCCTTCTTTTCCTACCACGTCACTTGTAAGACATCTTTCATCTTTCTCTTCAACTTCTAAGGCTTCCTGAAGCCATTCTGTCCCGATTACCCAAGGAAATGAGAAATGAAATTGCAGCTCTCAGCACCCATAACACTGATAAAGCCGTGGTATCAGGAATAGAAAAAAAAAAAAAAAAAAAAAACCCTTCCAAGAAACACCCAGAGCACTGACTTGCTCTCATAAAATGTAAGGAAGATATTTCTAACATGAGCACCATGAGAACATAGAGCAAACACTACCTGATTACATAGCAATGACTACAACAAAAGCAGGATGCAGAATGGTATAAATGGAATTCCTTTCCATTACTATCCCAGTATTTTCATGACTTGGTCTTTATATGCAATTTTAGCTGGGTATGTGGTGCATGCCTATAATCCCAGCACTTGGCAAATTGAGACAGGAGAATCCCTGTGAGTTTGAGATGAGCCTGAGCTACAAAGTGAGTTCAAGGCCAGCCTGAACTGTATAGTGAGGCCCTATCTCAAAAAGACAAAAAAAAAAAAAAAAAGGAAAAGACATAAATAAATCTGTATATATGTATATGTAAGATAACTAAAGCGAACATACTGCCGAATGTATTAGTTATTGAGAAAGAACAGTTAATACTCATATGATTAGATCAATTTTACGTGTCTATATCTGTTAATATAAACAACCATTTTGAAGATAACAATACGCAATATTGCAACTATTGTCAAGTTTCTATCACCCTGTTTTGTAAACCTATAATGTTACTGTTGTGCATTTACTCTAGTTGTTTGTTTGTCTCTTTTGCTTTTTGTCTTTCTTATATGTGTCTTTTTTTCTCTTAAATAAAAAAAAGAAAGAAAGAAAGAAAGAAAAGAAATTTTACACTTGTGTTGCTAGAGATCTTGTACCACACCATATACCTGCTGAGAAATGATGGGTTAGGTTAAGATTGAATAAACCTCAAACTCAATGTTAGTGAAACACAAACTTAGCACATTTTTTTTTTTTTTGAGACAGGGTCTGCCTCTATAATTCAGGCTGGCCTTGAACTCATTATATAGCCCAGGCTAACCTCTAACTCATGGCAATCCTCCTGCCTCAGCCTCCTGAGTGCAGAGTTTATAGACATACACCACCATGTCTGGCTCTTTATACGTTTTTACTTTCTAGACTTTCAATTTACAGTGGTGGCATCCTACTTTGATATCAATAGATTTATTTTCTTTGTTTCTGTATTCTATTTGCAGCACAGGTAATCTAATTTGGTGAGTAGGCTTTATGAGAGAATCGCCACTTGTATATTTCCTGAAAACTGTGAAACCCAAACTTTTGGGGTTATTGAGGTATACATAAAAGTATAACAATGCAAGTTGCAAAATAGAATGCCTGGATTCATTGTAGGTAAAAAATTTGGCTCCTCCAGGTTCTTACCCATCTCAAGGACTTGCGAAACATTGATAGATTTCACAGAAAGGAAGTAAATGGAGAGAGAAAATGTGGTTTTCAAGTTGAGACGTTGCCCCACTGTGTTGTCCTTTTTCTGGGCACCAAATATTATATATTTTCTGACACTAACCAATTCTCCAAGTCTCTGACAACAACCGGTCTCCTATAATTCAATTCACTTCTGACACTAAGAGAATACATATTGGTATAGAGTCCTCAGCAAAGCAATTTGGTAGTATTTATCAAATTTACAAATATCTTTACCTTTTGCTCTAACTTCTTGGAATTTATTCAGCAATGAACCTGCACATAAATATAATGATCTATATATAGTGTATCTGCATATAACAATAACAACCTATGTATAGCATTATTCATTGCAATATTTTTGACAAGAGAAAAACATTCAAGTATCCATCAGTAAATAGATTATAGTATAACGCTACACTGGATCAATAACAGCTGTACCAGGGAGTGAAGAAGTTCTCTGTGTACCGAAATGGAAAGAGTCCTAGGATAGATTTCTTGCTCAGTGAAAGATTAAGGTGTCCGGCAGAGGCTGTTCTATGAAAACCATAGCTGGACACCCAATGATTTCTGTGCCAAGAACTCTTCCACTGACACTCTGTTCCATTTTCTGTGTCAGTGCATTGTTATCAGCGGAGAAAGTGGCTCGGGGAAGACGGAAAGTGCCCACCTGATTGTTCAGCATCTGACTTTCTTGGGGAAGGTATTGACCTACCTGTTTTGCATATCATGACTAGAAGTTCCCGCAGAGCAACTGCGTATTTTATAAATGAGGGAAGTACTGTTTTTAAGAAGAGGTTACAGAAAAACATTTTATCTTTGTTATGTTTACCTCCTGAGAGCTGGACCTCTTAAGATGTCAGCATGCCTCCTTATTTCACGTAGCGAGGAAAATAATGCCAGCATGAATTTGCTAGATTATTGCCAATTAATTTTTCGTGTTTTCATTGTAATAGAAACATTTAACCATTAAGTAGTGAAAGCGGTTAAACACTATGAACGGGATCAGGCAGAGCTACTATGGTGAATGAGGGGAGGGAAAATGGAAATCTGAGTACAAGTTAAAGGAAATGAACATTTTCATTTTAGCAAAACAGACACTGAAGAAACGAGTGCAAAATCAGTCAAGTAGTTACTTCTACTCAGACTTAGTGTATTACATGATCAAGGAAATTTAAGGAATATTTTTT
>RJWM01013440.1:0-53226 GCA_004363535.1 Dasyprocta punctata
GTAATTTGTATTTGCATTTTCATTCAATTGTAGATATTGTTTAATTTCTTCTTTAACTTCTGTGACCCATTGGTTATTTAGGAGAGTATTATTTAATTTCCATGTGTTTATGCGGTTATTGTAGGTTTTTTTGTCATTCATTTCCAATTTTAATGTGCTATGGTCAGATAATATGCATGGAATTATTTCAGTTCCTTTGCATTTACTTAAGCATGTTTTGTGGACCAGTATATGATCTAAGAGAATGACCCATGTGCAGCTGAGAAGAATGTGTATTCTGATGTTGATGGGTAGAATACTCGGTACACATCTACTAGGTTCTTTTGTTCACAAGTTTGATTCAGTTGTGTTGTTTCCTTGCTGATTTTTTGTTTGGTTGATCTGTCTCTCTGTGACAATGGGGTGTTAAGGTCCCCTGTTATAACTGTATTATTATTTATTTGGATTTTCATGTCTATTAAGAATTGTCTTACATAATTGGGTGCTCCCATATTCGGTGCATATATATTTAAGATTGTAATCTCTTCCTCTTGAAGTTTTCCCCTAACAAGTATGTAGTGACCTTCTTTATCTCTTTTGATCATTTTTGGTTTGAAGTTCGTATTGTCTGCAAACAGAATACCTACCCCTGCTTTTTTCTGGGTTCCTGTTGCATGCAGCATTGTTTTCCAGCCTTTGATTTTTAGTCTGTGAATTTCCTTTTGAGTGAAATGTGTTTCTTGTATACAGCATATTGTTGGGTTTTGTTTCTTAACCCACTCTGCTAGTCTGTTTCTTTTTATTGATGAGTTGAGACCATTTACATTGATTGATAGAACTGATATGTACTGGCTCATCCCTGTCATGATATCTTTCTGTTGTTGGTTTTCTGCATTTTCTGTTTAATTATTTGCCCTGCTTAGCGGTTTCCTTTTGTTGTTATTCTTAAGATTGTGGCTATCTTTGTCTCTTTCTAGAGTGTCTTTCAGTACTCTTTGTAGTGTTGGTTTGGTGGCCATAAATTTCTTCAGTTGTTCTTTGTGATGAAAGTATCTTATTTTTCCATCAATTTTTAAGGATAGTTTTGTAGGGTACATCAATCTGGGTTGAAAGTTGTTTTCCTTCAGGATTTGGAATACTTCACTCCAAGCTCTTCTTAACTTAAAGGTTTGTGTTGAGAAGTCTGCTGTGATTCTGATAGGCTTTCCTTCATAGGTGATCTGTTTCTTTTCTCTGACAGCTTTTAGTATTTTGTTCTTGTGCTGTATTTCTGATACCCTTATTATTATATGTCCTGGTGAAGATTTATTTTGGTTATGGTTAATTGGGGTTCTGTATGCCTCAGTTACCTGTATTTGAGATTCTCTTCCCATGTTTGGAAAGTTTTCTGCTATTATTTCTGTGAATAGTCTTCGTAGGTCATTAGTATTGACCCCTGCTTTTTCATTTATGCCTATTAATCTTGTGTTATTTCTCTTGGCATCATCTTGCAGCTGTTGAATTGTTGTTTCTTGGTCCTTACTATTTTTAAGAGATCTTTTCTTTCGTGACCATAAGCTCCCATGCTGTCTTCAAGGTCTGAGATTCTATCTTCAGCTTCATTAAAGTGGTTTTTCAAACTTTCCATGGAAATTTTCATTTACTGCATTTCCCTTTGAATCTGTTTCATGCATTCCGTTTGTGTCTTATATTGTTCAAAGTTTCCATCATTTTCTTATGTTCTTCTTTTTTTTATCTTGCTCTTTAGATACACACATTTCTTTAATAATGATTGTCATTTCATTTCTTACCTGAGAGATTATTTCTGATTTGAGTTTCTGTATAGCTTCATCGAGTTGTTTCTTTACTGCATTTGCTGTCATTTCAGAAAGTTCAGTTGTGTGACTCCAAGGGTCTTCCTTTTCAGTGTCTCTTGGGTTTGTTCTTGGTGGGCTGGGGGATTGAGACTGCTTCCTGGTCTTTTGTTTTGTCATTTTCTTCTGGGACCTGTGTGGCTCTGTGTCCTGCGAGGCTGACCAGGTGTTCCCCTGGTGGGTTGCGCTGAGTCGCAGGACTGGGTAGAGCTGGATCCTGTGTGCAGCTAGTGAGGGCGCACTCATGGAGTTTCCTGCTGAAGCCTCCACCTTAGTGGATGGAGGCCAAGACCTCCCAGAGCCAGGCAGCTAGGCAGAGTGTACCCCAGAGTGTGGTACCACCCGGACCCTGAGTCTGGCTGCAAGGAGTTCAGAGCCTCTGGAGTGCCCCAAATCTTATTTTAATGATAACTTTTTGGTAGTACTACTCCTATCTTACAGATGTGAATATTGAGGCCTAAAAGAACTTTGAAGATGAAATTTCAAATTTAAGTCATTCTTTTCTTCATGTTTTCATTGCTCTTGCACTAGAAGCTTTTGTTTCTGTTACTGTTAATCATGATTATTAACTTGACTGGATTAAGAGATGCCTGGTAGATTAGCAAAGCACATTTCTGGATTTGTCTGGTTGAGTCATGGGGCTGTGACTTTGGGGACTATGTCTGGTTTTTAGTCTTTTCCTCTTAGGTGCTCTTTTGAATGTACTCTGCTGCCCAGCAACTATGAACATCTTTCTTCCTTGCAGCCAGTCAATGATGGACTGAGTCTTCTGAAACCTTGAGCCAGATTAAACCTCTCCTTCTTTAAATTGTGAGTGTCTAGCAAGTCTTAGTGATAGAAATGCTGTCTAATACTTTCTAAAAGTAATTTCTGTAACCAGTATGATCTTATAAATATGGTCTGCGTGGCAGGATTTTTCAACTTTATGGTGGTTCAGGTGATACACATTTAGTAGAAACCACACTTCCAATTATGAATTTTGAAATTTTTCTGGACTAACAATATGTGACACAGAATTCTCTGGAGATGCTGAAAAGCAGCAACAAGTCGCAGCTCTGTCAGTCACTTGATCAAAATAAATAATAATTTACAGTGTACTACATTAGTAATTTATGGTATTTGTCTGGTTAGGTGTGTTAAATGTATTTTTAAACTTTAAGATACTTTTAAAATGAGTTAGCAGGTTGTACTGTACTTCAATAATCATTTATATTAATAGCATCACATTGACTGCTATATTTAGAAGAGAAACTAGAGAGGAGGTCTCTCTTGAAGTAATTCAGTTGAGATGACAGTGATTTGGATCAGTAGTATTTGTGGAATGGTTGAGAAGCTGAAGTCCAGTTATTTTTAAAAGTTACACAACAGGGTTTAACAATGAATGGGATGTCAGTTTAAGAAAGAAGGAACAGATAGGGATGACTCCAAGGTTTGGCTTGAACAATAGAAAAGATGAAGAATCCATTAATGAGATGAAGAAGATAGTGAATGGCATATGTTTGAAAGGGAAGATCATGAATTCATTTTGGGACATATAATGTTTGAGATGCCTATTAAATATCCCAGCTAGAAATGTCAAACAGGCAGATGTCTTATCAGTTTGGAGTTTAAGAGTGATTCCAGTGGGAGATTGAAATTTGGGAGTCACCAGCTTAGAGATGTAAATTAATGAAACTAAAGCAATGAAATTAAATGCAGTCACTTAGAAATTAATTAATAAGGAAAAGTGGTCCAAGGACTGTGACTTGGGGTTCTCCAGTGCTTGACAGTCCCTAGGGAGGGACCCCAAAAGGAGTTCCATGCTACAGGCTTTACCAATGTTTTTAAGAAACATAGGTATCTTTCATTGGATTTTGAATTTTCTTTTTCATTGCAACTCTCCAGTTATACCCCTTCATCAAAGCTTTGTTCTACTACCACAACATTATACCAGCTGCTCTTGAGAGGAAGAGAGTACTGTATCCCAACTTTGGGACAAGGCAAAATGGAGAAAACTGGTACAACATTGTGACCATTTGTCATGATTGACAATTGGACTGGATTTAAAAAATCGAGCAGAGCAACCCACTCAGGACCCCTTCTGTCTCTCTCAGACAGAAGCTTTCTTTCTCTCAGTAAATGTATTATGCTCTTTAAAAAATTGAGCAGATTAGTAAAGCACATTACCAGATGTGTTTGTGGTGGTGTTTCAACATGTATTTACACCAAGTATAACTCTAGAGAGCTTCTAGTCTCAGACTGGTGCTGTGTCCTTGATCCCTTTTGTTCTGTGACTTCCAGTTTCTTTGAGCAACTATTATATCCTCTGGCTCCTCAATATGCAGATGGCCATTGTGGACTATCCCATCTCTGATCCTGTAAGCCTATCTAATAAATCCCCTTGCATAAATATAAAATATTTCCCTCTTTTTTATTAATTCTGTTCCTCTAGAGAACTCTAACAATATAAACATGGAAGAATAACAAGATTACCTGTTACGATTGATACATTGTGTCAACTTGAGAAGTCTAAAAGCTTAACTAAATAACTCAGCAGTTCTACATCCCACTGTGTAGAGGACATACCCTTACTGCTCTAGGATGTGGTTCATTGTGTCAACTTGAGAAATTTAGAAGTTTAACTAAGTAACTCAGCAAGGGGCCAGAGTCCTTACTTTGTAAATATCCTGATTCTGTGCAATAGGAGGGCATGGAGATGGTGTGAGTGCTACATCCCCCTGAGGGCAGGTAGCCTGCCTACAATACAAGGAAGGAAAAGAGACTTGGTCTCCCCGTTTTGCTCTTGCTTTTTCTGTCTTCTGCTGCCTTGAAGTGTTGCCCCTGTGCCATACCACCTTGCTGTGGAGCCAGCTGATTATAGACTAAAATCTCTAGGAACTGTGAGTTAAATAAACCTTTCCTCCTTTAACTTTGGGCGTGGGTATTTCGTCTTAGCAAGGAGATAAATGTAATTAAGACATTAGCTAAAAAATTGCAGAGAAGCTTCCAAGCAGCTTAGAGAAATGCACATCAGGAGGACATGGTGGCAAGTTTCAGGAGTCTCCCAAGTGGGGAGGAGCTTGCTATGGTATTTGGAGATTTAATTTTTAAAATGTGGTTAAATAATCTGAAAAAGTGATATTAAAACTTCATTTGTAAACAAGTGTTTTAGATCATTTTCTAGTTTGTCAGATTCATCTTAGTTTAAGAATGAAAAAGTGTAATTTACCTGAGGGATTTTACATTTGCTACTTAACATCTGGCTGGAATGTTATTCCTGTATACCACCTTCCCTCCCCCACTTCCATATTCTACCAGAGAGAAGCTTTTTCACATTTTCTGCCAGTTTGTGTTAGTCTAGTCTGACTGTAAGACAGAACTTCATCTTGCTATGAAAGGAAGTAAAATCCCACGAAATATTTCTTCATATAGCCATATTATAAAAAGACACTCAGTGGATAGCCTTAGCATGATTCACTCATCACCTCAGTAGTATCAGGTCTCTGGAGATTCCGAGAGACAGTCATGGAACACATTATTTCTCATTTGTGGAGTGTATGTTTGTGTGGGAATGTGGCTAACAGATTGCAAGGACCTTCGAGAGAAATGAAACCAGTGAGAAACTGTCCAGAATTTTTCTTCAGTCATGTTGTCTTGGGTTACAGGTGTTTGAGAGAAGAAATAACTACTAAAGACCAAGGAGTGTGTCTTCAATTTATTCTTTGGAGTCTACAATTGCAATATTGTCCAAGCTTATTTCTCATACACTGCACAAGACATATACACATATTTAGAAAACTTACAAAAATATTCTTTCAAAATTGTGCTCCAATGTTTATCCTAGTTTACTGGCCAAGCATAAAAAAGTACCCCAATTGTACCTTTCTCTCTTTCTCTTTTTTTTTTTTTTGTACAATCTTACAGACATTTGTTTATTTACAGAACTTAGGGCATTATTTTACTGCAGTCACCTGTCCAAAAAGGATATGAAGTTTGAAAGTACACTTTGTATCGAAAGTACTTCATATTTGTAAACACTGAAACATATTCCCTTTCCAAACTTCTAGTTGTGTTTTTTTTTTTTTTTGTCCATTTATTTTTTTTTTAGACAGGATCTCACTGTGTAGTTCAGGCTTGCCTTGAACTCATTGTGGAGCCCAAGCAGGCCTCAACTTGTGACCATCCTCCTGCCTCAGCTTCCTGAGTATTGGGATTATAGGTATATGACACCATGCCTTGTTTTCTTACTATTTTTAAGGTGAAGGCTTCAATTTCTTGTTGAATTACTGATGCAATGTTAAGTAGGCATATTTGGTCCCACTGTCACTGTAATCAAATGTTGGGTTTTTGGTTATAAATCATTTCATCAGTCAAATATTTCCTGAACAGTCAGGGACATTCAGGGACACAGTCCCCTGCAAGTGTTCTCATTTCTGGACTTGTGAGCGACTTACAGTGATTGTCTGGATTTTGAAACAGAGCAACTTCAAATATCTTATATATACAACTTCTTAAAACCAACTGCTATCTTCCAGAAATCTGGAATTTCCCGACTGTGTATGGTATGACTACCGGTAGCATAAATGCATTGTTGACATCTCAGAGTGGGACAGGTAAAGAATTAAGTTTCAATTTATTTTAGGAAGTTCTCATGGCATCTTCATGCTAGAAGACAGGAATGCAGAGGCAGAGCTGATGGAATCTCATAAAATTAACAGCCAATATTGTGTGTCAGGCACTATCCTGCTACTCCTTAGCAAAGATTTATTTAACCCCCTTAACTCATTCTCTTCTGTAATGTAATTCAGTCCTGGTGTCTCATCTTCCTGCTCCTTAACAGCTTTCTGCAGACTCTGGCCTTTTCCATTATCTGCTTCACAGTTTGCTCACTCAAAGGTTTATATGGTGATGGAAGAGAGAATGTTATCCTGTGTTTAGTCCATTAAGCTTGCTATTACAACAGGAACCAAAAGAGGAAGGAAAAAAAAAAAAAAAACCAGCCTGGAAATAGAGATACATCATCCATAAACTTGGAGCCATTGATAGTTATTAAAAGTGATTTCTGAACAACAAATTGATACAGATAAGGAGTGTTGGACTTGATGTTAAAAGACCTAAAGTCCAGGCCTTGATTTGTCACTTTTAACTGTAAGAACAGAACTGAACAAGTCAACCCGTTCTGAGTTTTCATTTGCTTATGTGCCAAATGAGGAAAACATCTAAATTACCCACCAAAGAATGTTATGGCCGTTCAGTGAGGTAATGTGCCTGGTCTGTTTAAACTTGTAAGTTGTTTCATGTATTAGAAATAAGATAGGTAAGAGAAAAATTATTTCTGAGATTTAAAATTGCTAATAAAATGCTAAGAAAATTTGGATACGTAAACATAGTTGGCTACCTACTCATAGGCCCCTATTAACTTTTCTATCTATTGACTAAGTTGCTGACCCTGAGTGACGATGTCAGTCTTTTCCTTTCACAGTGCTTTAAGCTTCAGCACTTAGGAGACTGTGAGGATGACCTGGGATATAACACCAGGTCCTAAAAGGCAGATTGGAATCTCATGTGGAAAGAAAATATAGTTTTACATTAATGACAAGGAGAATTTTTGGCTATTGGTACAAAAGAAGGGTCACTGCCCAAAATGAAAGAAATATTAAAGGAAAGCTTCCATGGCAATAACTTCCTGCAGAAAACTTGATCCGACCTTCAACTGCTGGGTAAATTACTTTCATTTTTGAGATGTATTGAGAAACCACGTTGATATCTTGGTCACCTGGAAAAATTCACACATTTAATTTTAGCTACAGAAAAAGTAATTATCAATTCAAAGAAAGGAGGAAACTTTATTCTCTAAAGCCCTTTGTAATTTTAAATGGAAAGCATTTCTTTTTATTACAGGGATAAAGTGTCATAGAAGACAAGAATACTGGTGATCATAAGTACAAAGAATTTTTTTTTTTTTGCCTTTTCATATTCCAGATGTGAAACATGCCTGTTGTTCATTATTGGGTAATTGGAACAAAGATACCTATCTTGGGTCTTAAAATGTCTCAGTAGAGGGTGTTAACATCATAAACTTTGACCAACTCCAGAGCCAAGGGCATTAGGAGACTGGGTGAGGAGCAATTAGTTGAGAAATAAAAGTAGCTTCTTTTGCTTACCTGCTCAAAATTATTCCCATTTAATTAATGGTGGGACAATGGAGGCTTCATTCTCAAAAGAGAGGAGTGGTGATAAAGAACTACTTGCCCATAGCTACAACAAACTTGTGGAGAGCCAACAGAATTTTATTTTATAAATGTTACTGCAGTACTTAAAGAACTCTGCAGTGATCTCACCATTGGGTGTGCATTAGAAGTATGAGAATAGATTTAGCCCCACCATAGTTAAATTAAAATCTCGATAGGTCTGTTTTCCAGTGGACAAAACAGCAGGGAGTTAGCGACATAGGACTCCCCATGGTTTCTGGTGAAGGCATAGTTATTTAATTTCATATACTCGCCCCATGATTCTAATTTGTAGCCAAGAGTTCAGCGCCTTAAATCTAGTGTTCCTCAGCTTTGTGTATGAGCCACTGCTCTCTAATATCCATCAGCATGGACTGAGTAATGCACAGCTCCAGCCTTTTTGTCACATGCTCAGCTTGTAAGTCTGTTCTTTTATTTTCTCTCATGGAATGGACAGAAGTGCTCAGTGTCTTTCCTCCCAGGAAAGGCTGCTTTCTTTGGCCTGGTTCTGCCATTCACCCTCCTTGGAATAAGCAGCTAAAATGACAGGCCCACTATTACAAGACTGATGAGGAACCCAACGCGTCCAAAGATTCACAGAAGCTATGTATTTGTCTGTCTTGTGAGTGTGCTGCTTTCTGTTTTAGGAAAGGGAAGAAAAGTGTGTTCCACACCAGTGGGCTTTATGCACATGAGATGGCTCTCAACTGGAATTTCAAAAGGGAGGTTGGTATGGAAGGAAACTCAATGCTGCCAAAAATATCAGCTGATTATCAAGTGTGGTTGTTTCTATAATTAGCTCTACCATCCCACTGTACTGAAAGTACACTCTTGTTGACCTACTCATACTAAAAGTTTCAAGAAAGATAAGTTCAACTATTTAATGTGATGATTTTCCATTCCAACCTAAAGTGCCCAAGGTGTGATTTTTCTGCAAATGTAAAACAACCAGGCATGGTGGTGCATCCCTGTAATCCCAGCACTCAGGCTGAGGCAGGAGGATTGCCCAGAGCTCAAGGCCAGTTGGAACTGCACAGCAAGACCTGTATCAAAAGAAAAAAATAAAGAAAACCCCCCAAACCTTCACATTTCACAATGTAAATAGCCACTCAGGTATAGACTAAAAGGATTTTAAAAATTTCTGATTTAAAAGTGGATTTTTACTGGATGTGGTGGTGTATGTTCTGCAATTCCAGCTACTTGGAAGGCTGAAGCAGGAGGATCACAAATTTGAGACAAGTCTGGGCAACTTAGTGAGACCCTGTCTCAATACTGAAAAATAAAAAAGGCTGGGGATGTAGCTCAGTGGTACAATGCTTGCCTGACATCCATGAGACTCTGGGTTCAACCTGCTGTACTTCCATTAAAGTTGGATTTTCTTTGGGTTTGGATGGATGGATAGATATGTATCCTGGGAGAGTGGCAGGGCACCATTCCTCAATGTGGTGTTGCTGTTTTCCAACAAGCAAAGCAGTAGGAAGTCTGCAACAGGACTCCCTGTGGTTTTCTGACTTTGTTCTCCTGACACCCTCTTAGCCCAGTTTTGTTCCTAAGTACCTTTGGGATAGGGAGAGGAAGAGACATATGTGCTTACCAGAGTCATGTTTTAATAATTCATCTTTTATCATCTGGAACCCATCTCCACCATTGGCCAGGTAGCTTGGAAGGATCACCTTATATGTACCATCCATTTTGAGAGGCTCATAAATGGGCACTCGACACTTGGTGCAAAGAGCATGTAATTGGACCACTCTGTTCCCTGGTTTTTGGGAAAGATCATATACCACTTGGATTCCTAGAAAAGAAACAAGTATGTGTTTTTCCTGGATTCAAAGGAAGACTTTTTAGCTAATAAAAAATTTTTGCCAGGATGTAAAATTGAGACACTAGGCTTGGTTCCCCTAGTTTGAGTTTGAATGTTATTTCATCAAAGAACTAGAGGTGACTCTGCCATACTCTTTCTTGGTTACCTCTTCCTTCAACGTTCTAGGAAATGTGAGAACCACTGGAAGGAAAACTGGATCTGGACAACACAGGGTAAGTGTGACTTTGCAGGGGAAAACTACGTCCCTCCCCCCTTTAAAGCCTTAAGTTAATTGGTCCAGTAACTTGATGTCATGGCTTAGGAGATGAGAAATAGAGATGAGAGGCATAGTGCATTTGTAACTATTTTAACTAAAGTATAATTTGGAGTAGGGTGATTCAAAAAGTATTCAGCTACCCAGAACTTCCCTAGAATATCAAAATACTGGTGTTTCCTCAGCTCCCTCTTAAGATACTGGATGTTGGGGTTATCCCACAGGCAGCAGCCAGGGCCCATGTTATCACTGCTCAATCCCCACAACGGTGTGTTCTGCACAAGGAGAACTCACCAAAGCTGTTACACCCAAACGTGAGCGTGCCCATGTCAAAAAATGAGACCAGAATATGGTTTTAGAGCAGAATAAGATTATTTTGGATTAATTCACTGGATTGTGGAATTAATTATTTTTTAAAATTTTCAGAAGGCCAGCCATGATGGTGCATGCCTTTAGTCCCAGCACTTGGGAGGCTGAGTTAGAAGGAGTGTTGTAAGTTCGAGGCCGGCTTGGGCTACAATGTGAGTACAATGCCAGCCTGAGCTACATAGTGCGACCTTGCCTCAAAAAACTAGGGCTGGGAGTTTGCCTCAGTGGCTTGTGAGTTCGATCCCCGGTACCACACACACACACACACACACACAAAAAATAAAATAAAATAAAATAAAAATTTCAGAAAACTTTAGCTATACTCATTTTCATTGAATCTTCACTGTAACCCAGGAGATAACAGGATGGGTTTTCCAACCACACTCAGAAAATGAGGACTTGCCCCCAGACAGTGGGACACAGAATGAGCTGTTTCAGGCTGTCTGTGCAGTAGGCTGCCTTTCCTGAAATTATTCTTTATTAATACTGATTGGGCACTGTGGTTCTTTGAGCCTTGAATGGTTCCAAGGCAATCAATGAACAGAACTTTTTTTTTTTTTAAAGAACACCAAGTGCTTAAACAACTAAGATTTTAGTGGAACTTAAGACAGCTGAGCTGCTTAGTGTTTAGAAGGCCAACTCTTCTGAAGGGCTCATCTGTTGCCAAATCAGATTTCACAAATATTGTTCATTGTTAGGAGCATGAAGCTTTGATCTTAATGTAATTCCGGTGACTCTGGAGTCAACAGCCATTGGGAGTTGGGTAGACGAGTGACTTACCGCCCACCTGCAGAAATTCTCCAGTGGCCTGGCCATAGCGATGTACACTGTGCTCGAAAGCCTTCTTCAGGGTGGAACCTTTTAACTGGACCAGATCAAATGTGCCTCCAAAGGGCAACACAGCAGCCAGGTTCTCCCAGGTAATGGTGCCTGAGGGTAGCCACAAATAAGGCAAGCAGGAAAACAGACCAGTTCATTTCCCTCAGAGTGAGGAGAAGTGGTGAGGAGGTCTAGGGAGGCTGTCAGAGCAGTATCCTTTGTGTCTAGTGATACCTGAACTACAAAAATGGATTGAGAATGTGGGCCTGACCCTTCACTACTTGGCAAGAGGATGGAGGTCAATAATGCTTTCATGTACTCAGCCTCCAATGTCCTGGCTTGTGACTTGATCCTAAGTAGGAAAAGCACTGCTCAGTTTCTTCAGACAGATAGTATCTCCCTGCCACCTGTCCCTTTTGTCTGATGTGAAATGAATTAGGAGGCTGACTCATACTGATGGATTTGACCATATTTCAGAAAGGCTGTAAGAGTGTCTTGGATATCTGTCTAGTATATTTGTTGTACAATATGATGCATGTGTTCAGTAGATTGGTTTTACCATAAGATATAATCTTGAGTATCTATACATATACTAAAATAACAGTTTAATCCAGTGGCATCTTTTTCCAGCATGGAAGATTGGTGATTTGGTCTTTCTCTTTTTAGATGGATGTCAAGGTTGACAGTGCCAATATTTTGCATAAATCTGGAACAGTAGTTAGCTTTGAAAGTCAGAAATTTAGATCAAGCTTGCATTCTGTTAACCCTAGCTGCATGTGTGTGTCCTTTGGAATGGATACTGAACTTCATTCATAACTAACCCAAACCTAATATAGACTGACATTTTGGTACATGGCTGGCAGCAGAGATTATTAGAAACTGCCTATGGACATATTCAGGGCAGGAGTCCTAGAGAGAGGAAAGCAGATCAGAGAGAACATTACTGGGGACATTGGGCTGGGGAGCATACCATTGTTCCGCTCATCTATGGGTGATCGGATGCCACCTCCATTTAAAATGCACATGGACACGTGGCTCCAAAACATTTCATCTGGATGTCTAAGGTTGTTGTTAATCTGCAACAGTGGCACAAATTTACATGTGTTATTCTGGGTCTTCCTCACCGGAATCAGTTCCAGGATTCTAGTTAGCTTGACTGAGGAAATAAAACTCTTCCTCCTCTGCTATGTTCCCAGAGATTTCTCAACCATAGTCAGAACTAGTTTTATGCTCCATTCATCATACAACAATTACTATTACTTTGTTTATCTTCTACTAGTCTGTTAACCTTCCATTAGTCAGAAGCAAAATGATACTGTGAGCAGTCTTGTTTCAGGGCCTAAAAGGCAGAGAGCTCTGTATTCCCTCTCCTGAATACCCTGTTGTCTTGGGCTAGTGGGCCTTAGCAAAAGGGTCTCTCAGAATCTGGTCCTGATGTCAAGACTGAAAGCCAGCATGGAGTGACCAGCAGTGCTGTCCTCACAGGTGCCTCCAGGGCAGGTTGGGCCCTCAGTATCACACCTCATGCCAACTGTAGCCAGTCTGTGTTCTGCATTCAGCTCCCAAGTTGGTAATTTTGGAGGCACAGAGATAGCCTCCTGAAATTGGGGAGAATTAGGTTCATTCTTACTTTTCTTTTAATTATAAAAAGTGTCTAATTATAAGACATAAAATGAATACATTCTCATTGTTTAGAAAAATAGCACAAAAAGTAAAAGTTCTATATTTGCCCAGCTTCTTTAACAGAGAAGTACACACTGCTAACTGACTGGGGTAGTTCTTTCTAGACCTTTCTCTTAATATGTACATACTGACTTCTCTTTGACTATTTCTTTCACACTCCCTGCATGATGCTGGTGAGTCAGTATGGGCCTTGTCTTGGAAAGCATGAATGTCATTTACTTGGCAAATGTTTATTGAATGTGACCATATTCCAGCAGGTGGGTATAGACAGTGAACCCATAGGATGGCATGTTTGACCTGGCTCAGCCTGATCCCCAGAGAATAACCACAGGAATCTGCCCCTGGACAAGTGTTCCTCGTGGGTTATCTTGTCCGGGACTTCTTATAGTAACAGAGTGCTAGCATTCTATGCTTGAGAAAGAGGCCCATTAACACGAGGGCAAGGTTCCCTGGGGCCAAATGGGCAGGCTGGAAGAAGACCAGTCTGGCCAAGTTAGGTCTCAGCAGATGTGTTTTATCTACCTTCAGGGTGACAGAGTTTGTCTGTGTCTTTGGATCATTTATAGACAAAATTCAGATATCCAACAAGCACATCTTAAAGGTTTAATGCTTATACAGCAATAAAGTGATGGTCACTCAATACAGTTCAGGCACCATGCCAAGCTACTGGGTAAAAAATCAGGCAAATTTTGATCTGGGCACTAGGTTTGTAAAAGCCCCCAATTCTGTCACTCTGTTTGCCCCCTTGTAATGGTTAATTGATTGTGTCAACTTGAGAAGTTTAGAAGCTTAACTAAATCAGCTAAGCAGTTCTACACCCTAGAGTGTAGAAGACCCATCCTAGAGCGGCTTTTCACCTGGATGGTATAAAGGGCAAATGAGGAAGGATAGATCTGCTTCTGTTCTGGGAGGAGCTCCAGTCTTAGTCACCAGCTTGGAAGTTGTCTCCTGAGTTCCAGAGCAAACTCTTTGGCTTCTGCCACAGATCCTTCAGCCTTCTGGCATAGACTCTTCAGCCTTCCATCGCAGACCCATCAGCCTCCTGATATGGATTTGTGCGGGACATTGCAGTGAACTCCAGACCTTGGACTGAATCCTTCAGTCTCCAATGTGCAGACACCCTCTGCACTCTTCCTCATCGGACTCTGTGAGTGACCATTGTTAAGTCAGTCTTGTAATTTCCTAAACATTTGTGTATCTTGTGTTATATGTGTTTCTCCAGTAAAACCCTGACTGATACACCTGTCATTCTCTGTCTTCCTTTCCTCCTCCTAAGCAGACCGTTTGCTCCTGCAGGTGACTTACCGCAGCATCACAGATCAGGTTGCCCATGTTGCATTCCATAAAACGGCATGACTGGGTGGAGCCATTCAGATAGACAAGTGTTTTCCCCAGTTCCTGAGTAGAATAATTAGCTAATTCTACCCTCCATTTGTTAATGTCCGCTTTTATGCTTGGATCTAGGAGAAAAATAGGAAAGAACTGAGAAAGGTAAAAATGAGGGATGGAGAGAGAAAGCCTATGGTTAAAGCAGATTTCATTAATGCTAAATTCTAGAGAAGGAATCAAACATTAACTAGCTTACCTGTCATAAGTACACGTTTCTTTGTGACAATTGTGTACATTTTTGTTTCATCAATGAAATTTCATTAGGGATTTCTATTTGTTTCCCGACAGTAAGACCCAGGCTGACTCTTAATGCAAGGATAGGCTGAACATCTTAGCATCAACTAGCCAGGCTGGGGTGAGCATTTGTCAACCTGCTTGGGATGGCACTGCTGTGGCAGGGGACTCTGAAAGGTCCATGTTGCATACAAAGGGCCTGTTGAAGGGTATGTGTTATCTTGGGCCCCAACCTCCCTGGCTATATAGAGGACGTGTTAACTACAGCTTTCCCTGGCTCTGTGACACCTCAATGCCCATCTTTCCTGAGCTGATCATTGCAAACAGGTAAGGTCTAGTGAGAGAAGCACAGGAGTGTGTTCACAAGTATGATGAAAATGACAATGTAATTTTACTCTGAGTCCAAGAAAGAAGTAGGCAAAGTGTTCCTTTATCTGATGAATAAAGAAACTGAGGCACCTGCCCATGACAGTGGGGTCACCCTGGAGTGGGGTGCTCATGAATTGAGCCCTGTTCTTCCCAGTTTAAACCCCTTGTTTTGCCAATCAGCTCTCCCCTGGATATGGGCTGAGAGTAGCACTGACCAGTCAGGATCATGCTTCTAAAAGACAAGAACAGCAGTGATATACAGTCCAATGTTAAGAGGACCTGGAGAAGCAAATGGGGATTTTCACAGTTGGCAGTTTTAAATTTCCTTATCCATGAAGAGAGAAACTAAATTCTTCTTAAGTATTATAGTTAAACATTTAAAAAAGGAGGGTAAGGAAAGGAAAATCTAGCCATCTAATTTTTGAATGGTGGAAAATTCACCTGAATGTCACATACCTTCAGGAATGCTGGAGTTTAGAAGAATGGGGTTCCCAGATGAAGTGATGACATTTCCTTTTTCATCAAACTCAACCTTCAGATAGCCTAGGTATTTTCCAAAAGCATACGCCTGGACCACAGGCACCTTCCGCCCATCTTCAGAGGTGACAATGAATGGATACTTCCCAGCAGGCACCTCTTTGGAAGGTGGGTTGCCTGAAATTAAAAAGCCAAAAACAATCAAGTCAGTCTTTATACATGACTGACTGCAGGTCAGCAGTCCCCTGACTGAGTGACAGCGAGTTTTAAACTGATGATTTGTCAGCCTTTGCTCTATATGGCTGGTCTTTCAGAGCCCTGGCATTTTCTTCTGTTTCTGAATGCCCTTTTGGCACATGAATCCTTCCATTCTCAACTCAGTAGGCATCTACTAAGCTTTTCCTAAGTTCAAGGCATTATGCCTGGTGCTGTGTAGCATACAAAAATAGAACATTGCTAAGATTATCCTATCTCTATCTTGCCTTTGGCTGTATCCCTTAGCTAGAAGGATTAGCAAAGCCACTTTGCTTTACTGTACTTCAGTTTCCTTGCCTGTAAAATGGAAAAAAATAGTAATTCCTATTCCACAGGGCTGTTGAGACAATTTAAACATCTGTACTTCCTAGCACAGTGCCTGGTAGGCATAGTAGGTACACAATAAATGTACATTTCAAAAAAATCCCATAAAAATAAATAAATAAACAAGTAAATGTAAACTTCTTTCCTATATAAGATGATGGTTATCTCTAGCAACCCTGGACACATACTCAAGAGCTTGGCATCATCAAGGGAAGATGAACAAGAATGACAAAGAGCTGTCCTTGGATTTTCCTGCTAAATTCTCTATCCTGCTAGGTGCCTTTTGGAAGAGCCACATTCACCACAGGCCTCATTAGCATGCCCACTATCCTCCCCAACCAGGTTCTGCAGGCCTTTGTTTCAAAGAGAGCCTGGGAGCTGTTCATCACCAGGCAGCCTCCTATATATGTGCTTGCTTGAGGGCAGGAGTGTGGCTGTACTGGGAACACGGTGCCTGGTGTCTTATCACGTGGCATATTTAAGTTCTTTAACTGTACTCCATGCATACTGTGGTTCATGGTTTACCTCCATAGAGACTGTATAGTTTGGGCTGTTTGGAATCAGCGATGACAAAACAGACTGTACACCACTGCTATTCCTGCCTTTTAAAGGCTGTGGGGCAAATCCACAAAGGCACTGTGAGGAATGAAAAAAGTTTAGAGAAGCATGTTGTGTATGGTTGCTGTCCTTCCTTTTCCCCAAGAAAACTGTCTAGCCTTGAGACAGTTCCTTGCCAAAACTGCTTTTCTTCTGCTTTGTTCTCTTATGCTGATGTTCTAGATAAAAACCCGAGAGTTTAAGGCTTCTCCTGAGAGTCTCTATAACTATGGGTGCTCAGTTGAGACAGCTCCTCTGGGCCCTCTTGGTGATTGAACTAAGTTTTATATCTCAGTAATCACTTATTCTCTATGCTGCCACGGTCATGCACTGTGACAGCTTGTCACCTCCATCACCACATCCATGACTACTTCTTCCTACTGGATGTGTTTACAGAGGGTTCAGGAAACTTCAGCATGTGTTAGTTATACACATGAACCAGGTATGAGAGGTGGCCATATGTCTGGCCTGGGCTTTGTCTCATTTAGACCTCCAAGCTACCCATGAGGCAGGCCTTATTATTAACTATACTTTATAGAGTAGAGAATACTGACCATCTTAGGCAAAGTACCCAAAGTCACATAGCTGGTATGCTGTGGGGGACAAGTGAAAACCAGAACTGTAATACACTGGATCTTGTGTAGATCTTCTTTTCACTGCCATAGCCTACTATGTGTTATTCTCATAAAGTCTGTAAGCTTCTTCCCAAAATCCACTTAAAAAATCAAATGCATACTGAGTACAGACCTTTTTGTCTGAAGCTCTTTCTGTGCTTCTCTCCACCTAATACAAGCTAGAGTGGCATGTTGTAAAGAAGCCATTCTTGCCATGCACTTGCACCAAAAGCCACTTCTCTTGCAGCACAAAGACCACAGGACACAAGAACTGTAAAAACCAGTAGTGCACAAGCAGCCCACAAATGTTGCTCATGTTAATGTCCTGCTTTCTTGCTTCCTCTAAAATAAAGGAAGTCTCAGAACTTCCTCAGAACTTGGCTAGGACAGTAGCAGATGCCCTGATGCATGGTAGAGTGGCAGGTGAGATGGACGCACTCATCTTCCTTGTTCTGTTCTGGTTCTCCTTTGGGCAAGGCTGGAACCTGTTTTTCACCCCTGGAGCTCCACGGGTTACAGAAGTTCCCTCTCAGCAACGTCTCAGCCCCAGACACTTGGGAAAGTGCAGTTCCTCAAACTGCCACGGGATGGCGGAGAACAACATCTCATCCAGGAGAGAAAAAAACACCAAGGTCACAGAAATCAGCGTCTGGCGGTTTCCTAGAAACCCAAGAGAATTGCATGGCTGTCTCTTTAAAGCCCTTTCCCCGCTTCAGTAGAAATGTCTGCATTTGGCAGACTGGTGCAACCACTGTGGAAGTCAGTGTGGTAATTCCTCAAAAAGCTAGGATTGGAGGTCCCATTTGACCCAGCTATTCCCCTTCTGGGTATCTTCCCAATAGAACTAAAAACATCATATCCCAGTGATATATGTGCACCTATATTTATAGCTGTACATAATAGCCAGATCTTGGAAGCAACCTAAATGCCCCTTGACTGAGGAATGGATGAAAAAGATGTGATATTTTTATATAATGGAATACTACTCAGCTATAAAGAATGATAAACAAGACATTTTGACTCTTAAATGGATGCGCCTTGAAAATATACTTATCAGTGAACTAAATAAGTTACACATATGTAACCATTGTATTGCTGCACTTGTGTGACAAACTGCAAAATTCATGTATGTATACAAAAATTAGTTAAGATAGTTAAAGAAAAAGGATTTTGAGTGAAAAGTAGTTTTCACAGGATCATTTTCAGATTACAGTTTTACTGTGAATTGTTCTTTTGAAAATAATAGAGCAGTCATAGCAAAAAAAAAGTCATATAGCTGGTTTCTCTTGATTCATTCAGGGGAAAGTTTTGTGCTAATAATTTTTTGGACAATGTTTCATGTCTATATCTTATACTCTAAATAACTACTGTGAATATAACAATATGGAATGTTGATTATTGTTACTCTCCTATTGGCCTGTTTTGAAATTTTGTTTTACTGTAATCTCTTTCTCTAAAAAAAAAAAAAAAAAAAAAAAGAAAGTCTGCCTTTGAACAGTATGTAAAATTTGGAAAAAAATGACCCAGTCAAATACCTCACAATTTAGTGTGCACTCTGCAAATGGGAGTTAGCAAATCCAGCTCCTATCTGATAGGGAGTATTTTCTAGTTCACAAAGTCCATGACGTTCTTTTTATTAAAACAAAAACTGTGTCATTGGCATTTTAAATGGATTAAATCAGGAACAAGAAGGATGTTTCCTATGTCCCTGAGGCAATAGCTGGACTCAGTTGGCTAATATTTGCCTCGTTCCAGCTGAGTTCTGTCTATATCCCCTTTCCATTTGGCAATCCAAGAAAAGTACTTCCAGAGAAAGCAATCCAGAGTTTCACACTTTCCATATCATTCCATGCTGTTCAGCCAAAGACTGTTATACTCAAAACATTCTTTCTACAGAGCCACACCTTTGTCTTTAGATGCCTGACTCATCACCTGGGCAGGACAGAAATTGTTCATCAGACTCTGTTCCAGTCATCTGGCCAACAACTCCTTCAGGAACCAAACTGGGGTTGGGGCTGCAGCTCTGTGCTGACATCTGGAGTTGGCAACATAGTGCTGCTGTCTGGGGAAATCTCCTAAGGAACACGGTGATCCCAACAGTGGATCTGAACAACTGTCCTGCCAGCATCATGCAGTAATAGGCAGAGGTACAAGGGAGCAGGCTTTAACTATAGTGGTTTTCAACTGGAAGAATTATAGAATGTTTTGAGGTAGTTACACCACAGTTTTAACTCATACAGGAACCAGTTTGAGAACTTCAGAGTTGGGGTCTCTATAAAAGGACTAGATAAAAATAACAGGAGGTGGGCATGGTGATCCAAGTCTCTATCCCAGCACTTGAGATGTTAAAGCAGGGTAATCAAGAGTTTCAGGCCAGTCTGGACTAAACAGTGAGAGCCTGGCTCAAAAACAACAAAAGGGCAGCCCTGTCCCCACACGTACTCCAGCCACCATCCTGGATACTTCCAGTTCCAGATAGCTAACATGGGCTGGGAAAAACAGCAGCCATCCCTGCACCAGCACACCCTGTGGCCATCATTGGATACCCATAGCCAGCACTGGCCAGGAGAACCAAGCAGTCACGCTTTGGAGAAATTGTAACCAATGCAGGAAGTACTTGGGACCCCACTACCCACTTGTTTGGAAGAACCCAGGAAAACGTCAAGATGAAGAAGCAAAAGGCAGTCTCTGGACTCCAACCCAAGCAGAGCAAGTCCAGGAGATGAAAACATGGAAGAGATTGGGAGTTGCACACCTCAAGTTTCTGAAGTGATGGCAACTGAAGTAAAGAAACAACTTCATGAGGCTATAAAAGAAATTAGAACAGAAATACTATCTCAGGTAAAAGAAGATGTGAAAAACATGAAAAAGAATTGCTAAGAATATCTAAAGAAGACATAGATAAAAATATAGAGGAGCGTAAGAAAATGAGGGAAATTGTGAATGAACAATATAAGAGAGATTTAGAATGCATGAAACAGATTCAAAGAGAGATACAGGAAATTGAAAACTCCATTGAAAGCTAGGAAAAACACTTGAAAGAAACTGAAGATAGACTTTCAGACCTTGAAAACAAGTGTGCAGTTTGTGATCATGAAAGGAAAGATCTCATAAAAATAACAAGGAGCCAGGAAATAACAATTCAACGGCTGCAAGATGACACAAAGAAAAATAATTTAAGAATAGGTGTCAGTGAAAAAGTAAATGATACTAAAAGTCTATTTACAGAAATAATAGCAGAAAACTTCTCAAGCATGGGAAAAGAACATGACAGTGAGGTATATAGAACTCCAGCTAGCCGTAACCAAAATAAATCTGCAAGCAGACATATAATAATCAAGATACCAGAAATTCAGCACAAGAACAGAATATTAAAAGTTGTCAGACAGTAGAAACTTACCACCTATAAAGGAAAACACATCAAAATCATGACAGACTTCTCAACACAAACCATCATGTCAAGAAGAGCTTGGAGTGAAGTATTTCAAGTCCTAAAAGAAAACACTTCCAATCCAGATTGATGTATCCTACAAAACTATCTTTCAAAATTAATGGAGAAACAAGATACTTCCATGACAAAGACCAACTGAATGAATTCATGACCACAAAACCAACCCTACAAAGAATACTGAAGGACATTCTAGAGAGAGATAAAAAAAGACCACGGTTTCAAGAAAAGGGATCACTGAGCAGGGCAGACAACTGAATGGAGTAGAAGAGTAGGCAACTAACAGCAGGAAAATAGCATGGCAGAGACGAGACAGTGCATGTTGGCCATAACCATTAATGTATATGGCCTTCATTCACCAATGAAAAGAAACACAGGCAGAGTGGATCAGGAGACAGGATCCATTAATATGCTTTATTCAAGAAACACATTTGATTCGAAAGGAAATTCATAGACTAAAAGTCAAAGGAGAAAATACAAAGCTCTATGTGACAGGGAACTAGAAAGAAAGTAGGGGTAGTTTGCACATCAACTGCAGACTGGATAAGAAAGATATGGCATTTTTATACAATGGAAGGTGACTCAGCTATAAAGAAAGATAACCTTGAGGCTCTTGTAGGTAAATGGATACAGCTTGAGATCATGTTCATGGGTGAAATGGTTCAGAGTCACATGGGTGAACATCATGTTGTCTCCCTAGTATAAAAAAATAAAGAAGTTAGTGGGATCCAAAATACACAATAGATATTGTGAAAGTGAAAGGGGAGGAGGTGTGTAAAAAGGGAAGGCAATGGCCATTGTTAATCTATTGTCTTGTTTTGAAACCCTGTAATGTTTTCATTGTTCTATTTAGTTTGGTTTTATTCTACTTTGTTTTGATTGATTTTGTTATATTTGATGGCATGGACAGCTATTTCAAAAATAACAAATTTATTATGGTAGTCATTATTGATTTCCTATTATCTTGTTTCAAAGCCCTATATTGCTTTACTTGTTTTCTTTTGATTGATTTTATTCTATTTTGTTTTGTTGGATTTTATTATGTCTGATGGTATAAGCAGCTGCTTTGAAGATAACAAGATGCATTATGGTAATCACTGTTGTATTCCTATTGTCTTGTTTTGAAGTCCTGTATTGATTTCATTGTTTTGTTTTGATTGACTTTATGGTGTTCTGTTTTGTTTGATTTTATTATGTCTGATGGTATGAGGAGTTATTTTGAAGATAACAAGAGGCATTATGGTAGCCATCATTGATTTCCTTATATCTTGCTTTGAAGTCTTGTATCACGTTCATTGTTTTGTTTGGATTGACTCTATTCTGTTTTATTTCTTTTAGTTTTATTCTCTTCAAAATAAAAAAAAAAGTTAAGGGCTGGGAATTTGGCTCAGTGGCTTAAGTGCCTGATGGGCAGGCATGAGGTTGTGGGTTTGAGCTCCAGAACTGGAAAAAAAAAGATTATAAAAAAAAAAGTTTAAAAAAACAACAAAAGGAAACTTAACAATTACTCTTTCTTGTGGCTGAGACACAATACCTTACTCCTGTAAGTTAAAGGAGAAAGTTTAATCTGGTTTATAGCTTTGAAGAATTGAGTCCATGGTCAACTGGGTCTAAGGCAGAAACATCACAGAGAAAGATGTGGTGGATGGGAAGCAGAGCGGGGTGGAGGGTGGGGGTGGCAGGGATTATATATAGCAACCAATACTGCATGTCCTTGACACACCCAGGACCATGCTTTACTAATCTTCTAGGCATTTCTTAATCCAGTGAGGTTGATGTATCAGGATTAACTGCCATCCTCTATTTCAAAATCATTGCTTTTAAGAGATTTGAGTCTCTTTAAAATTCCTTGGAAGAGCTCATTACCAACAGACACTGCTTCTACACATTTCTGTCTCCTCACACAACCCACAGTCATGGACATGTCTAGCTTGTGCCTGGGTTACAGCAGTGGCCTCCTAACTGACCTTGGATGCTTTCTCATCCAGTCTCCACACATCAGACTGAGTAAACTTTCTAAAACATAAATATGATCATGTGTCTCCTGGGCTAGAGATCTCCCACTGGCCTTAGAAAAATCAATATGGATTATCATATCATAACTCATAAGACCTATGTGATGTGGCCCTTCCTTATCTCACCAGCTTTATCTAGAATGGGGTCCACAACCCCATGCTACTGGTCTGTGACCCACTAGGAACCAAGCTGCACAGCAAGAGGTGAGCAGTGGGTAAGGGAATAAAGTTTCATCTGTATTTATAGCCGCTGCCCATTGCATATTAGTGCCTGAGCTCTACCCGCTGTCAGATCAGCAATGGCATTAGAGTCTCACAGGAGCTGGAACCCTACTATGAAGTAGGAATGCAAGAATTCTAGGTTGTGCTTTCCTTGGAATCATCCTAAAATTATTCCCCCACCCTTACCCCTGTGCATGAAAAAATTATTTTCCAGAAAAACCAGTCCTTGGAGCCAAAAAGATTGAGGACCACCAATCTACCCTGTCTTCTAACAATCTTGATCTCTTCCTTTTCCTCTCATATGCAGTGAGAACTTCTGGAGACACACCTACATGTGAAATTGGTTACACGTTTTTACCTTCAATTCACTCATTATTAACAAAATGGGAAAAACAATACCTATCCTACAGGGTTTGGGAGAGGATTAAAGAAGTTAATGCAGCAAGTAAAACCTGATGCAAAGTAGATGCTCAATAAAGATGGAAGTCTTTGTGATGTTGGCCCTAATGTCTGTCTTTCAGGGAACATTCACCAATAATCCCTGAGATTTGGTCAGATTTTTGTATTGTATTCTTCTACAACATCTTGTATCTTGTCCTTCACAGTATGCTTTGTAGTTATAAAAACTATGATTTATTTGCATAATCATATATTTTATTTTATTTTCTATTTTAAAGAGAAAAATAAAAACAATGGTACAAAATTTCAAAATAAGATTGTAGGAGAGTAACAAAGGCTAGTACATTGTGTATTGTTATGTTCAAAGTAACTGCCCATATTACAAGATATATGCATTAAAAATTGATCAAACAATATAGGCACAAACCTTTCTTTTGAATGAACTAATAGCAATTAGTAGTGAAACTATCTTAACAATTTTGTGTGTTTATTTATTTATTTATTTTTCCTTTTCCCTTCCTTCTTTTTTCCTTTCTCCATCCCAGTTTCTCTTTTGAACAGTTTCTTCACATTTCACAATATCTATTCTACATTTTGGATCTTATTTACTCTTTCAACTTCTTATACTAGGGAGACAATATGATGTTTGTGCCTGTGTGTCTGGTTTATTTCACTTATGAGTATGGTCTCAAATTGCATCCATTTCCCTATAAATGTCTCAAGTTTATCCTTCTTTATAGCTCAGTAGTACTTCATTGTATAAAAACACCACATCTTTTTCATTCCTCAGTTGATGGGCATTTGGGTTGTTTCCAAGATCTACTTATTACAAATTATGCCTCTATACACATGGGTACACATATATCACTGTGGTATGATGTTTTTAATTCTTCTGAGCAGAAAGAGAATAGTCAAATGAGACCTCTAGTTTTTTGAGAAATCTCCACACTGATTTCCATAGTGGGTGCAGTAGTTTACATTCCCACCAACAGTGGGGAAAGGTTCCTTTTTCCTGCATAATTATATATTTTATTTTATTTTATTTTATTTTTTTGTGGCACTGGGGATTGAACTCACAACTTCACCAGGCGCTTAAGCCATTGAGCCAAACTCCTGGCCCTAGTTTTTTGAGATAAGGTCACACTATGTAGCTCAGACTGGCCTTGCGCTCACATTGTAGCCCAAAGCAGGCCTCAAACTCACAACGCTCCTCCTACCTCAGCCTCCCGAGTGCTGGGATTGAAGGCGTGCACCACCACGCCCGCCTCATAATTATATATTCTAAAAATCTGATTGTCAATATGGTTTTCAAGATCACAAATTTCATGAAGTTAGGGGTACCTATGTCTCTGAGGTCTGTCTAACACATAGAAGTTATCAATAAATATTTGTTGAGTGGCTGCTATGGTTTCAGTGTGTTTCCCAAAATTCATGTGTTGGAAACTTAATACCCAATGTGATAATGCTAAGAGCTGGGACCTTGAAGAGGTGATTAAGGCATGAAGACTCTGCTCTTATGAGTGGCCTAATCCAGTTATTGCAGGAGTGCTTTCATTATATTAGTAAGACTAGCCTCTCTGCCTGCATGTTCTCTTGCATGTAATTCTCTTCATCATGTTAGGATAGAGTAAGAAGACCCTCGTGAGATGTAGCCCTTAGATCTTGAACTTTCCAGGCTCCAGAACCATGAACCAGGAACCAAATAAATTTCCATTGTTTTTAAGTTACTGGTGTGTGGCACCATATTAAAGTAGAACAAACCAGATCAGAACTCTACTTAACCTTAAGTTCAGCAAGTTTTCCATACAGGATACAAACATTATGCTTCCTCTATTGTGGAAACCATGTGTAGGGCCAGCAGTGCCTTCTTCCTAATAATTCTCTCAATTCAGTTTCCTCAACCATTGTAGCCTGGAGTAGTTAGACAATAAAAGCTTGAAACTGAGAATGTGTAACTGTGAGCAGGTTTAGATGCTAGGTTCAACCTGGTCTCTTTGGCCTTGCAAGAGATATTTGGTGCCGGGGGCCTGCTTTTGTTTCCTCAGTTTGTAAAATAAAATATATAATTGGTAGTTTAAACCAACAATGGTTAACTTTTTTTTTTTTTGTAGTACTGAGAATTGAATCCAGAGCCTTCACACTGAGCAATCCTCCTTCCTCACTTCCTCAGCCTCCTGAGTGCTGGGAATACAGGAGTGCACCACTATGCCTGGCCCTGTGAGGTCTCTCCCTCTCTCTCTCTCTGTCTCTCTCTCTTTTTGAGACAGAGTCTCACTATGTAGCTCAGGACTTGAACTCACTATGTAACCCAGGCTGGCCTTGAACTCATGGCAGTCCTCCCTCCAGCATCCTGAGTGCTGAGATTACAGGCATGTGCTGCCATGCCAGGTTTCCGTTTTTTTTTTTTTTTTTTTTTTAATTTCGAGAAAGGATCTTGCTACATCACAGTTACCCCTGCTGGGCTTTTGATCCTGCTACCCCAGTCATCCATAGTGCTAGGATTACAACCATGCCCAGCTTAACTTTTTAAATTTTTTAAGCTATGAACATCTTTTGCACACATAATACAGTGAATTCTTGTGTCATAGATCACAAAGAGATTACATACCTTTCAGCAATACCCAGAGTGGGCACAAACCCCTCATGAATCCAATTTAGGCTCCCTAGCTGGGCTAAGGAAGGGAGCCCTGTTGGACAGGAAAGTCTAGTACACACGTAGTCCAGTGTTCAGAGCTCCAATGAGGGCTCCAAGCTGTGCATTTCCACTAGCAGGGCCAGGCCTATGGTGTTTTCTTCATCTTTATGAAGCCAGGAGATGCTGCCTGACCCAGACAGAAAGGGAAAAATCGTAAAGTCCTTGACTGCCTTCTGCTATCCTCTTCTCTTCCCACTGACACTGGCTGCCCCCATGGTTCAATATAATGCCAGACACTAGGTTTCCTATTCACATTTCACAATATAGAATAGGTTTCTTTATAACAAGTAAAAAAAAGTCTTGTTTTACCTTATTTATTTATTTATTTTTTTGAGACATGATTTTGCTATATAGTTCAGGCTGGTCTCAAACTCATTACGCAGCCCAGGCTGGCTTTGAACTCATGGCAATTCTGTTGCCCTAACCTCCTGAGTGCTGGAATTATAGGTGTACGCCACTATATCTGGTTTAACTAAATCCTAATATCACAACTATCCTCTGGTTCTATTATTACAGTCTGTTAAAATGCAGAGTCCAAGGGAAAGGGGTGAAAAACAGATGATTTTCATTTTGACATGCTCATGTAGTTCAATTTTCTGGTAATGATCTTTTCAGAAGTAATAATTTTATTCCTTGAGATTAAAAAGGTGATTATAGCCACACATTGATATACTTCTAATATCTACAGAAAATAAACATTTAGCTGGAAAGGGAAGGGAGGCCATCTATGGGGTCCATGCTGGGTCATCACTGAGTGGTCCTAACTGTTGATTCCGAGTCACTCCCATGAGCTGCACTCACTCACACTCCAACTGAGGCCTGGAGAACCTGGAGTCCCTGTGAGTGGAGGCCAGAGCACCGGCTTTGAGTAATGGTTGAGTACTAGATATTCTCTCACCAACCCCAACTATAAATGTTTCCAGGCCTGGGGGAATTGATTCACTGAGCCTAAGAACTGAATGCTTTATGGCCAGGCTGTGTGACTTACACTGCCGAATCCCTCTAAAGGCATTTGATCATTTGTGAATTTAGCTCAGATTCTCAAATTTGAGAGAAGTTATACTTAACAGGAAATTTACAATATAGTAGTCAAGTTTGGGATTAATGGAAGTTTATAAGGTTTAGAGCTTTTTAAAAAGTTTTAATAAGAAATAAAACTACCTTGAAATAAAATGGATTGGGGCCCCCTGATTGACGTGTTTTGAAATTTTGTTATAGTTTTTTTCCCTTCTTCTTTTTTCTTTTTTTTTCTTTTTATACTTGAAATAAAATGGATTTGGAAAAAAAATGGATGGGGGAAAAATAAAAATAAAAATACCATCAAGGTAAAAAAAAAAGAAATAAAACTAGCATTACAGGATATTTGGCAAAGGGAAAATGTTCATAGACCCACCACTTTAAAATTTTGCAAGTTTATGCTAGGTATGGAACACATACCTGTAATTCCAGCACTCAGGGAGGCTGAAGCAGGAGGATTGCAACTTTGAGCCCATCCTCAGCAATCTAACAATTTAGTGAGCCCCAGTCAAAATTTTAAAAAGGGCTGAGAATGTAGCTCAGTGTAAAGGCCTTCCATTGGTGGCAAAATACATTTTTAGAGAGAAAGCATTTTATTTAGTAGAATGCCTGTATTAGTGTTCTCCAGAAAATAGATAAAGCTTATCAAATAACTGAATAGCGGATGTATTTGTTTTGGATTTACTATGTTATAAGGTTCCATTCTGTTTATCGCCTCACTTAATCCACATAACCATTCTCTGAGGAAAAGAAATATATGTTATGCACATGTACCAACTCCATACAAGGAATGTGAACATTATGCACTTAAAAAACATTTTATAATAAAAAAGAAACCCAGTTCTCAAAGATAGTTATATGATTGTCACCATTTAAAAAAAGAGCACCAAAAGAAAGAGAAAGAAAGAAAGAAAAAGAAAGGAAGTAAGGAGGAAAGAAAGCACAAGCACACTAGAGCTCAGAGTGGTTAAATAACTCCCCCAAGGTCAGACTGCCAATAGTGGTAGAGCTAGGGAGGAAACAGGGTCTTCCAGGGTCTACACCCCTTTCCAATAATACCAAGCCACTTCCCAGTGAAAATCCAGTAAATGAGATCTTTTGGGAAAGAACATCGAGCAGAAAAACTAACAAAGCACAACTGCCATCCTGGGATGTAGTTAGTACACTCTGGTATGAGTGGCCTTACTTAAGATTTTACAGTAGTTGGTCATTAGCTTCCTTTTATTCAACTCTACCAAGTGCCCCTGCCATTTGTTTCATAGTCATTCTTTTCTCATTTTGGTACTGGATTAGTCACTTTCCCTTTGCTGGGACACAGTGCCCGACTCACCAATTTAAAGGAGGAAAAGTTTAAATTTGCTCAGTCAGCCCATAATCCGGCGGCTCCAAGGCAGAGGCATCATCGTGCAGGGTGTGGAAAAGCAAAGCTGCTCAGTGCACGGCAGCTGGGAAGCGGAGCAGGCAAACAGTGCCAGAGACGGGCGAGAGACCACAGCTCATGCAGGAGTGTGTTTTACGAATCTGCTCAGCATTTCTTGATCCAATAAAGTTGACATGGTCAGGATTAATGGCCACAGATATTCTCATTTCACCTGGGAAAGCAACTTCACGACACGCCACCAAAACTAAGCACTGTTACGAGGCTGCAAAAATCACTACTCAGAAGGCTCTGGCTCTGTTCTTTTTGAGACAGGATCTCATTACATTGTCCCAGGCTGGCCTTGAATTTGTGATTCTCCTGCTTCTGCCCTCTTAACCCTGGTATTACTGGTGTTTGCCTTCATACTTGGGTCTTGGCTCTGCTCTGTGAAGGAAGCAGGGGCCAAGGCTCTGCCATGGCTGAAAGTTTACGGATAGGATCCAAGTTGGTGACTGAGGGGGTCTGACCGTGGCCATCCCAGGCAAACCAGAGACTGTGTTAAGCCTCTTCCATTCCATTATGGTTTTACTCCTGCTAAAGATTTATAGTTGTGCATTAACAAGGCCCAGTAACCATGGCTGTACCCATGACTCCCATCATTCTTTAGCCCTGCTCTTGAGTGGCAGCTGTCATTCCACGTGCGTCCTCAAGCCTTGTCCCTGGCAGACAGCCACAACTCCTTTCCACTGAACTCCCCGCCCAAAAGTCCCATTTTGACTTTTTCCTTTCACACCCCTCTTTTAGGCTCATGACTCTAAAGAAGACCTTACAGCCTGTATGAGAGTTGCCAGTCTGGTCTAAGTGTCAGGGTGATCCCTCTCAGGCTTCTTCTGAAATAAACCTGTCCGTTTGAGCTTGTACCTTTGTTTTTTCTTTTTTTTTTTTTCTAACAATAACACTAGAAAAAGCAGGTTCCTGGTGCTTACCATGTTATAAAAGACCAAGGGAGCCAGATGTGGTGGTATATGCCTGTTATCCTAGATACTTGGGAAACTGAGGCAGGAGGATCTTAAGTTTGAGGCCAGTCTGGGAAACTTAGCAAAACAGTCTTAAAATGCCTCTTGTTTTGCTTTGTTTTTTTTGAGGCAAGATCTTACTATGAAGTTCAGGCTGGCCTTGAACTCACTATGTAGTCCAGGTTGACCTTGAACTCGCAGCAATCCTCCTGCCTCCATCTCCCAAGTGCTGGGATTATAGACATTTGCCAACATTTTCACCTTCAAAATAAAATTTAAAAAAAAGGGGGAAGGACATCATCTTTGAAGCCACTAGGCTACTAGCTATACTTCTGTACTTCGGCTATTCTCCAGCTCACTCAATAAATAACAGATGTCAACCGTCCTTATCAAGTATCTGAAGAAAATAGTGTTTTGTTGGAGACTGTTCCTCTGTCCCATGAGTATGGATGATAATAAGATTGTTTTCTTACTCTAAAAGGCTAGATTATCTAAACTACAGTGTGCAAATGAATGAAGAGATTGAGCAAAGACTGCAAAGAACCTCATGAAGTTGTTTGCCCTCGACTCTCCTTGCTCTAACTCAGTCCCGGTGCTGCAGCCCACTGCAGCCCACTCTGCACCTACAGTTACACTATGAGCTCCAGTTCTCTTTCTTTTTTAGAGACAGGGCTCACTGTGTGGTCCAGGCTGGCCTCAAACTCATGGCAATCCTCCTGTCCCTTCTGAGTGCTGGGATTACAGGTGTGCATCACTATGCCCAGCTTCATTTATTTTATTTTAATTTTTTTGGTCCATTTATTGTTTTTAAGAGCAACATTTTGGTGACTGGTGCAGATACCAGCAAGAGAAAGATGTGCCTCTCGAGAACCTGCCAGATTGGGCAGGGAGGCTCCAAACAGAAGACAACTAACCTGCCTTCCTGTTGACTGCGTGACTGGTGTGGACTCCGGGGAGAGAAAGATGTGCCTCTTGAGAACCTGCCCCATTGGATCAGAGAGGCTCCAACCAGAAGACAGCTAGCCTGCCTTCCTGGTGACTACATGACTGGCGTGGACTCCGGGGAGAGAAAGATGTGCCTTTCAAGAACCCGCCATGTTGAGTCAGAGAGGCTCTAACCAGAAGACAACTAGCCTGCCTTTCTGGTGACTGCGCAACCAGCACGGACTCCAGGGAGAGAAAGATGTACCTCCTGTATGCCTACCGGTGCACAGGCTAAGAATCAAGCACATAGCCACACACACCCCGCCCCCCCATAAGCAACCTGCTGGTTCTGAGGACTGGCTAACTTGATTGCAACTAAGGTAGATAAAGTAACTAAATGTTTGTATTCTTTGGTTGATTTTGCAGGCCTGGGTCTGGCAGTCTGAGCATCTCTTAAGAAGATGACAGTATGCAATGTAGCAAACATGGGGGATTTTCTTTTGTCTTGACTTCGAGGCCCAATATTGTTCTCATTATTTTGGTTTATTCTGATTAATTTTTGTTTCTTTCTTTTTTTTTTTTTTGCTTCATTTCATATTCTGTTTTTATTGGTTTTATTGTGTTTTATTTTTGGTTTGATTTTACTATACCTGATAGAATGGTCAACTATTCTGAAAATAACAAGATAAACTATAGTAGCTATTGTTTTCATAGCGTCTTTCTTTGAAGATCTGTACCAGTTCTACTACTTTGTTTTGATTGACTTTGTTCTGTTATGTTTTGTTGGATTTTACTATCTTTAAAATAAAAAAATTAAGAGCAAAATTTTGTAGTCATTTACATAATTTCTGGGTTTTTTTTCTTTCTTTCTTTTTCTTTTTTTTTTTTTTTTTTTTTTTTTTTTTTTTTTTTTTTTTTTTTTTTTTTTTTTTTTTTTTTTTTTTTTTTTTTTTTTTTTTTTTTTTTTTTTTTTTTTTTTTTTTTTTTTTTTTTGTTTGTTTTTTGTTTTTTTGTACTGGGAATCAAACTCAGGACCTTGCACTTGCCAGGCAGGTGATGTGCTGCTGAGCTATATTGCTGGTCATTTCTGTTCTTTAAATAAAACATTTTGAATTTTATACCCAATAAATGTGTTACTAAGTCCAGAAGTAATGAAAATTAGGTAGTAAAAAAATACCCAATCAACCAAATAAATCTTATTTTTAACTAAAAAAATTTTTTTTGTCTTTTTGAGATAGAGTTTTGCTATACAGTCCAGGCTGATCTTGAACTCACTTTGTAGCCCAGGGTGGTCTCAAACTCACAGTGGTCCTCCTACCTCAGCCTCCTGAGTGCTGGGATTACAGGTGTGCACCACCATTCCTTTTTATTTTGTTTTGGTTTTGAGACTGGGTCTTACTGTAGTATGTAGTGTAGGCCAGCTTTGAACTTCTTACAAAGCCTAGGCTGGTCTTCAACTCATGATCTTTCTACCTCAGCCTCCTGAATGCTAGTATTACAGGTGTACACCACCATGCCCAGCTAGGAAACCTTATTTTAAGCTGCCCTTGCTAACATTCATTCAGAAACACTGGATGTCTCTCCATCATGACATGGTCAAGTGAAGAAAATAATGAACACTTCCAGGAGAAGGGCAGGGAGAAGGGAAGGCAACCAGCTGACAAGGAAGGAGGGGTTCCAGGGACATGAGTCCTTACTAGTGCAGGGGCCAGCTGTGAGGAGGTGCGAGGAGGCTACTAGAGGGAAGCTGGAGCATAGTTCTGGAGATCACTGAGTCTCAACTGTGGGCCCAAAAAGAAAGCTGTGAAATGAAGTGGAAGTGACAGTCACTGGGGTCAGGGAATCAAGGGCTAAGAACCTTGGGTACTGGGTCAGTCATCCAAATAGACACTCTGCCAAGATGACGAACAGGAGGGTGGCAGAGAAGACAGGATGTTGAGTTTTAAAGGTATAGGATAGCGACAACGTAATGAAACTAGTTTAACGGGTGGTAACTGCCACTAAAAAAAAAAAAAATTTTAAATAGCATAACGAACTATATGAGAGTATAATCCAAGTGTCTTGAGAAAGTTTTCTTTCAGGCGTGTGTGTGTGTTAAAATGGTCAAAAGATGTATTATTTTAATTATATTTATTAACTAATCATGTTTAACAGATTCATTATTTTAACTTCATGCTAAATCCATAAAAGGGTTTGGTACAGTATTTATTTATCTATTTGTTTCTTATTTGGGACTGGGTCTTGCTTTATAGCTCAGGCAGGTCTTTTTGTTTTGTTTTGTTTTGTTTTGAGGCCAGGTTTTGCCATGCAGTTCAGGTTGGCCCTCAACTCACTTTGTAGTCTAGGCTGACCTCAAATTTGCAGCAATCCTCCTGCCTCAGCCTCCTGAGAGGTAGGATTACAGGCATGTATCACCATGCCTGGCCCTCGCCTGTTCTTGAACTCATGATGATCCTCCTGCCTCAGCTTCCCAAGTGCTGGGATTACAGGCTATGTGCCACCATGCTTGGCTAGGTTTAGTTTTTTTAAAGCCAAGAAAATTTGTTTAGGCAAATATACTCAACCCCTATATTTCACTGCTCAAAATAGTGTCAAAATAGAAGATTTTCTTTTCTTTTTGTGGGTACTGGGATTCAAACTCAGGACCTTGTGCTTACCAAAAGGTACTATGCTGCTGAGCTACATCCCCAGCCCAAAACAGATTTTCACAAGAACAAGTTTACTCTTGGTGAGCCATTATGAAATGTGAAGTAAAAGATGAAGATTTGCCTAATTTTCTCAGTGATTCTAGTTATCTGCTTCAAGATTTACAGCTAAGCACAGTGTAATTTTTATCCCCAAAGTTTTCTTTCACCCTGTGAATTGGCTGGAACAACAATGACAAGCCAAAGAGCAGGCAACAGAGTTAATAGAAAGCTGAGCGTTGTCACCCAATGCTTTCAGGTCAGCAGGGGACATGAACTGACAGCTACACGCTGTAAGTGTGGATGACCAGTTGGTGCTGCAAGGGACATCACTCAAAATGGTGTAAAAACAGGTCAAGAGCCAGGCATGGTGGCACACACCTGTAATCCCAGCATTTGGGAGGCTGAGGCAGTAGGATTTCTGTGAGTTAGAGGCCAGTTTGGACTACATAATGAAACTCCATCTCAATAAGACTAAAACAAAACAAAACAAAACAAGATAAATCAAAAACAGATCAAGGAACATAGGATGACTCCAGCACCTGAATGAAGGTGTAAGACTCCTTGGACTGTCAAGCCCTGTTTTTTTAAAACTATTGGTTATTTAGACTACAAAAAAATTAAGATGTAACAGATATTAAAAAAAAATGAAAACAAAATACATCTCAGGTATTTTGTGGAAGTATTATTTCACTTATACATGAACATCTGTGTGTTGGGTCATCCTGTCAAATGTCATTCTTATTATGGGTCACAACCAAAACCATTTGAGATGTCTACCTCTCACTAGCTCCACTCTGTGTCCCAAGGTTCTGACACTGCCTCGGTGCAAAGCTAGGAAAATCTTGGGGAAGGGTTTTTTATCCACAGAGTGGCACATAGCTGGAATAAGAGCAGATAAAGTGCTTGGCCTTGTTCTAACGCTGCTGTCACTGGGATATGATTTGTCCCCAAAAGGCTCATGTGCTCCAGCCTGGTGTGGCTGTACTGAGAGGCACTGAAACCCTAAAGAATGATGGCCTATCTGGACATGGAGGTGCATGCCTGCAATTCCAGCACTCTGGGAGGCTGAGGCAGGAGAAAATTTTCTTAGTGATAACCACTTTGAACGTTTTTGGCTATTCCCTACTGTTGAAGTATTTCTGAGTTTTGAATTTAGAAAACAAGATGGTCTCATATAGGCCCCTAAGTCCTTTCCAGGAGACCCTCACCACCCTACCAAAGCCTTCCTTCCCACTGCTGAGGGACCTGCCATTCACCAGCCAGGCCCCTTCTTCCTCCTTTTCTTAGATACTCTACAAGGATGCATATAGTACAAGCAGCAAATAAATACATGAAAAAATGTTCAACATCACTGATCATTTGAGAGGTGCAAATTAAAGCAACACTGAGATTCCATCTCACCCTCAAAAGAATAATTATAATAAAAAAATAATCAAACAACAACAAATGCTGGTGGGGCTGTGGGGGAATGAGGAACTCTTCTCCACTGTTGGTGGGAGCGTAGATTGGTACAACCACTGTGGAAAGCAGGGTGACGATTCTTCAAAAAACAAGGACTAGAGATTCCATTTGACCCAGCCATTCCCCTACTAGGTATATTCCCCCAAAAAATTAAAAGCACATACCACAGTGGTATATGTCCACCTATGTTTATAGTGGCATATCTTATAATAGTCAAATCTTGGAAACAACTCAAGTGCCCATCAGCTGGTAAATGGATAAAGAAGATGTAGTTTTTTTTTTTTTAATACAATTGGAGTACTACTCTACCATAAGGAAGGGTACATTTGAGACATTTCTGGGAAAATGCATGCACCTTAAGTCCATGCTCTTAAGTGAAATAAGCCAGACATGTGTGTAAATACTGCATTGTTTCTCTGGTGTGAGAAACCAAAAGCATAAATAAGACCAAAATATATAATAGATATTGTGAAATAGGAAGAAAATGTTCAGATGGGGAGAGGAACGGTGGGGGGGGGGAGTGAAAAAAAAAGAAGGAAAACATGGAAACAAAGCTTTGCAAATGGGGAAAGGAGGAGGGGTTGAAGGGAGGGTACGGGAATGGGGGGAAAACAAGTTACATCATGTACAGGTACAAATTCTCTATGGTGAATGTGATCATTACATATATCTAAAATGTACCAACAAAATATGATTGGGGAAAAAAAGACACATATAATGCAACACAGGGGATAGTAGGAAAGAGGGACCCAAACTCCAGCACATTGGACTATTGTGGGTTCAACTAAAACTAAATAATAACAAATTTGGGGCTGGGCGGAAGGTTGGGGTAGAGAGCTCATCCACTCCTGAATATCAGGGGCCCTATGGCTTCTGGGATATCATAGTCCCAGGAAGCAGGACAGCCAGAAGCAAAGTGAGTTAGTTCCAACTTGCGCTGTCTTTGCAACCTTCCAATCAAATCCTGTCACCTTGAGCTATGCAAACCCTATTCACATTATTTTGTTTATGCCTAAGATTTTTAATATGCCATGTTTCTTTTTGATATGAAGCTATCATAAACTGGACTTATGTTTGGTGCTCAGTAATCTTTCATTATATATATGTGTGTTTTATCTGTATGTTTTATATATATATAAAAATAAATAAAATTATAATCACAGAGTCAACAAAACCTTAGTAATGTCTTAAGAGTAAGATTATATGTATATTCCCATTCAATATACTACATATATACACTGTATTTTAGATTATATAATATATACTACATAATAAACAGTGATAGAAATAGTAATAACATTTACAAAGGCAAAAGAAACAAAATAATTTCTCTGGATATCCTTGCCTGTGTAATTGTTTTGAAACGATTACCTGTGTAAAGAAAGGTATTGGTGTGTCCTCCTACCACAACGTCCACACCCTTCACTTTCTGTGCGATGAGTTTATCCATTTCAAATCCAGAATGCCCCAGTGCAATAATTTTGTTCACGTTTAGAGTTTTCAGTTTATCTACTTCAGGTTGCAGTGCAGTGATTTCATCTTCAAATACTAAATTTGTTCCTAAGAAATAAAATAAATGAAGAAGATATTTTTAAATAATTTTTTATTATTTTGCTTATTATACATACTGACATACCAGGAATAAGCACCTTAATTTATTAAAGCTGTTTAATTACTAATACCAAAGCATATTTATAATTAAGTATAATGCCTCTAGGAAGCCAAGAAAGCCACCACACCCGGCTCGATATTTGGCACTCTTGTGATTACTTTTTTCTTTTTTTTTTACAGTCCATTAAAGAGAATAAACTGACAAAACATCAGAGAAAAAAACAGGCAGCTCACACAACAGATGGTATAGGTAGGTTAGAAAAAGCTTGAGCATTTTTTTTCATGTTTTTTTCCTGACATGTAAAATGCGTCCATTTGCATTAATTTGGGCAAATATCTTGCAGCAACAAAGAAACAAAAGCTTTACAATGCATTTTATAATAAAAGGAGGAAGCTGGGAGCAGTGGCTTACACTTGTAATCCCAGCACTTGGGAGGCAGAGACATGAGGATCTTTTCAAATCTGAGACCAGCCTGGGCTACAAAGTGAGCTAAAGGCCAGCCTAAACTGCATAGTGAAACCTTATCTCAAAAAGACAAAAAATTAAATTAAATTAAATTAATAAAATGAGGATCCTTTCTATGTTCCATTCCCTAGAAAAGTTATCATCAAAAAAAAAGAAAAAAAAAAAGAAAAAGATATTGTCTTGTTTTAAATACATTCCTAATAATTTCAAAAGACTTGCAAAATAAAACGGCATCTATAAAGATCCTTTTTTGGCCTTTTTGTACATCCACCAAGAACATAAAAAAAATAATAAAACTGGACAGCATTTGACATCCAAGTGCACAGAATCACTTTTGCAAGATTAAATAATGTAAACATTGGGCACAGCCAAATCAGGGAAGAATGTCAACACGTGAAAACCCGGAGACGCAGCTTCATTAAGTGGTTCAAAATTCAAATCTATAACTGTGCAATATTCACCATACATAAAAATAGATATTTTGACAAATAGCTGCAACTGAGACATTTTTTACGTGTGTATAGTGACTTTTACAATCTTTTAAGTCATGCATTTTTATTTTGGTGGTTGTTCTCATTCTGTCCCCATTCATTGTCTTTGGGGGAGTTAGGCACTTCTGTGCCTTGTGGGTCATATTTTTCAGCAAGTCATCAATCTTATCATCTTCAGGAACAACCACTTGCTCCGGCCCATCTGGCCCAGCTTGGAGGGCCTCTTGTTTTGCCTCGTGTCAGTGTCCTGCAGGCAGAGAAGATCTGGCCCACATCGCCACTGTTGCCAAAGGGCAGCACCTCAGACTGGGTCAGTCCTGGCCTCCGCAGCGGCACCTCCTCGGCCCGCATCCCCTCCCGCAGAGGACCAGATCAGTGGCTCTGGGGCCATGGCGACAGGAAGCCCGCGAAGGGCCTCAGACACCGCGAGGGCAGGGGTGCCAGAGTGCTGCGCTGTGACTCCTCTGAATGTGGACAGCAGCACTCATCAGTACGGCTTGTTTTTAAATCCCTTTTTATATTTAGACTTACACGGGAAAAATGCAGAAAATCCCTGAGCATACAAGCATGATACACAAAGGAGTATTAGTAATTCCAGGACTTTGTTTGGAAACATGAAGTCGTCAGTCTGCAAACCTAGAAGTACCGGCAAGCAGTGCTTGAATAGCAATTTTAACTTGGCCGTTGATAACTTTGTGTATTAGCCAGCTTTCTCATCACTGAGACAAAATACATGACACCTGCAATTTAAAGGAGAGGTTCATTTGGCTCAGTTTCCAGTGGGTTCAGTTTGTGGTTTGCCATGGTGGAAGGGTAAGGCCGAGGAAAACTGCTCACCACATGGGAGCAAGGAAGCAGGAAGAGCAGAAACAAGAGCACACACTTCCAGGTCATGTCCGCAGTGATCTGCCTCTTCCAACCAGGTCCAACCGCTGAACACATGAGACTTTTACGGGACAGTTTAGATCTAAATTGTAATGCTTTGTGTTTGCTTTGAAAATAATGCCGTGATTGAGCTCTGCATCTAAACATTGCTGGCACCAGAAGCATGGGGGCTCTTCACTGGCTGTCTGCTCCTTCAGTTAGTGGTTGTTTGGTCCTCCCACATGAAAGAGAGAGAGACAAAAGGAGAGAAAAAGGAGAAAGAAAAGAGGACTTTATTGCGGGCATGGGAGGGATGCTGAAGAAAGGCAAGCACCCTCTGACTGAGACAAAGAAAACCGCACGCTTTTATTTGGTTTTGACAGGGGATGGGATTGAAGGGGCGGGCAGAATGACCTAGTGACAGCTGACTGGGGGAGGGTTGGCGTGCGCGGGAAAAGTAGGAGGTTCAACTTCTGGGTTTGCGGGAACACAGAAGTTAGTGCTGAAGAGAGAGGCGCTGTCCAGCAGCGTGTTGACTCAGAAGAACGCACATGGAAAAACCCATCGGCGGTAATCATGGAATACCAGCCAGGTGTTCTGCACAGACTGTTGTTCCCAGTCTCTGTAGTCTAACTGCAGAAAACTTGAGATTTTGAGTTTCACTGGCATGAAGGTGATTGCTAATACAGAAGCGTGCGGCTCTGAAGTCACATCCAATACTGTGCTATAAGGCAGTCTCTAGTTAATTCCAGACGCCCTTATGCTAATTTCTAAGAACTAACCCCAAAATGAAAGTGTTAAAATATGAACACTATCTCATAAACAACTTTCAAAATGCAGAAGTGTGTGAATTCCAGTTTGAAAAGTACAAATGTCTCCATAAAACAAGACTATTAACAACTTATCCCTTGTTACACTGTGATGTCAGGAGTCTCTGTGTGCCTTGCTGGGAGAACTCTCAGGTCCTAACTCCAGGTGTGAACTCCACATGTAAAAATCAGCATGGAGATAAATCGCACAGCTGACCTCACAGCCAGGGAGGCTCCAGACTCAATTCCTGGAAATCAGTGCCACGTAGATGGGTTAAGTTGCAACAGCTTTGCCACTAGGGTCTATCAAGAGAACTTCAAGGGTAATCTGTTTCTCATTGATCACCCCAAGAAGCCCCAGGCTTTGCACCAGCCTAAGTGCCAAGTTTCTTTTGCAATAAGCCTTTCCCTGAGCATCCCTCTACACTTTTTAATTAAATTTTTGTCATATTGGTACAAGTTGACAGTACATGATCACATTGACTCTGTGGAGCTGGTACAGCACAGAACACACCTTAATTCTTTTTCCATCCCTTTCTGCTCCCTCCCCCTCCCTGTCACTTGGTCTCCTTTCCTTTTGCTAAAGATCTATCTCCCTACTTCTGCTACCTTTTATTTATACTTTGACATTTAAGCTTGTGTCTCTGATTTATCCCTCCTCTTGACATACCAACCCTTAGCCCTGCTGCTTAATCCTTCCTCAAAGCACTCACTCATTCTGACAAACCACACATTTTACTAATTTATTTATCTTCTCACTGAACAGGTAAGCTCCAGGGGACAAGGACTTTTTGGTCAGTATCTCTGGCGCATAGAACAATGCGCAGCACATAGCGAGGTACCCGGGAATGAATGAGTGTGGAGGGATGCTATTATCCTCTATTTTTGGTAGGCTGGCAAGAAAGAATAAAAACATTTTGAAAAACACCTCTGAGGACAAAAGAATGTATTCTCTTAAAACATTAGAAACCTCATTGGGCCAGGTGTGGTGGTGTACGCCTGTAGTCCCAGCACTTGGGAGGCTGAAGCAGGAGGATCACCATGAGTTCAAGTCTGGCTACATAGCGAGACCCTGCTTCAAAACAAAAACAAAAAAAGAAAGAAACCTCATAGGGTCAGGCATAGTGGTACACTCCTATAGTCTCAGCACTCAGGAGGCTGGGGCAGGAGGATTACTGAAAGTTTTTTGAGGGTACCCTGGGTTAAACAGTGAGGCCCTTTTTTCAACAACAAATGAACAAAGAGAAACGAACAAGAAAAGAAACCACACAAGACTGGACATCACATACATAAAAAGCATGAGATGTATTTCAAGATATCGCAAAGAGGAACCAGAACGCCCCCATGCGGGGCCCAGCCCGTCGGAGCCCAGCGGCGCAGGCACCGACCAGGACGCATGTAAACTGCCCTCCGGGGGCCTGACCTCGGACCCCGGAGGAGAACCAGAACGCCCCCATGTGGGGCCCAGCCCGTTGGAGCCCAGCAGCACCAGCGCGCGGGCTTGTAATCAGGGACAAACATATCCACTCCCCCCACCCCCGCTGTCAGCAACGTGAGGTTCAGAGGTCTTGCTAAACTGATAGCAACCAAGGAATATCAAGCAACTATTTGCTAGTATTGTTCTGTAGATTTTGCAGGCCTCTGATCAGCATCCTGAGCTTCTCTTTGGAAGGTGACAGTAGGCAATGTAGCAAGTATGGGGGATTCTCTTCTGTCTTGTCTTCGAGGCCCAATATGGTTCTCTCTGTTTTGCTTTACTCTGATCATTATTATTACTAATAATAATAATAAAAAAGATATCACAAAGAGACATATCACAGGACTTTCATTACCTAGCTAAATTAAATTAAATGTGCTAGAAATACAAGTTTTATACTTGTAGTGCCCAGGGTACTAGAACTGGAAAAATTGGAGTGATTAGGGACCAGAGATCTATAGGAATAGCCAACACAAATTTTCACTTCAAACTTTTAATGCACCAAATTAAACAAAGACACTTTTTTTGTGTCAACAAAGTACACTAAGAAAAAGAGGTAATTGCTTAAAGAAGTAACTGAGAAAAATGGAATCCACCAGAATGTTTTCCTTGGTGTAATCCTAAATACATCATTTGTTCAGTTCTTCCTACATTTGCTTACAGTCCAAAAAAATAATGTCCAACTCTGATTTAATAACTCTATTTTCAAGTCACGAATACTGTAAAAGTAAAAAATACCTGGGTTTGAGAGCAAAGGGGTTTCTTTTGAAGTATATCCAACAATTCCCACATCTTCACCACCAACAGAAAGAATTTTATATGGCAAATAAAGTCCTGATATTTGAGATGCTAGCGGTTCCTTTGCCTTAATGTTTGCACTCAGAACTGGGAATTTAGCCTCTTTGAGGAATGGATCAATTAATCCTTCTACACCATTATCAAATTCATGATTTCCCAGTGCCTAGAAAAAATGAAAAGGAGAGAAAAAGAATTATGTACTTGGGAATTTCTCATAAAAATATACTTAGAACAACATTTTATTAGATTAGCGACTTACCAAGTTGGCTAAGCTCTATGAGACAGGTCTCATGGGCTAGTGTCTTTCCCATCTCCAGAGATTTTTCTCTGATACCTGGGCTTGAGCCAGGGACACCAAGATCATAAGTTGATTACATCATTCTAGGCTTCAATCACTTAGTGCAGCCACCATCACCAAGCCCTAGGGTCTCTGGAGAGCTTCTCAGAGCCACTGTCTCACTGGCCCCAGCTTATAGCTCCAGAGCCCACCTTTATCTGTCTCAGCCTTTTCATCCTCTGTTTTCTCCTACAAACTCACATTTTATACCTAATCACTGAAATCACCGTCTTCTTGGGAGAACTGTTAAAATCACTTTAACAAAAGGCAACCTGATTGTAGCATCAGCAGAGACCAGAGGCCTCCTTCCTCAGTGCATCTCTTGGCAATTATTCCCCAGATTCCCAGAATTATTTCTTGTCAAGGACTCTCATGGTCTTTTAATTCTTCTGGGAAAATAAAGAAGGGGAAAGAGGAGTTAGTGTGCTACATTTTACAGGTACTGACTTTTTCCTTTAGTTAGTTCTAGGCCTCTGCTCAATTCTCTCAACAGGAAGAACCTCCCGGTGAAACGACGGTGTGACTTTCAACAGCTTCTGGATCAACTCTGAGTGCAGAGCTCCATGAGGAGTGCCAAACATCATCAGTATGACCCACACATGTACCTATAAATATGAGTTGCCAGCAGATTCCTCCAGAAAACCTTCCATCCTTCCTCCATCATCTTCTGGGTACACCACCTGCATCTTAGCACTGACAATTTGCTCTGGCTGCCCAGACTGTTTTGCTTATTTTGTACTTATAACAGTAAACCTCAGATTTCTCAATAAATATCACATCCAGAATTATTTCACTTTGTGAGTCATCTGGGGCAGCCTGGAACACTGGCTGGTGACCCCTTAAGCTAAATGAGGGCCACAGTGCATCCCTTTAGTCTCAGCCCCTCCTTCCTAGAGTATCGTACACTGCCACGACACGTGTATAGTGTCGTTCATTTGTTTTCTCCTGGCTGGGCTGGGTGCTTCTGACTCAGTGTCCTGCCACCTCTGTCCTCTCAGCAGCCCCCTTGCCTGGCACAAGGACGTGCACTGAGCACCTGTGACCTAGGGGCTGTGCTGATATCCTCGGGTGCATATGCTCAAGCAGAGACGGCCACACAATGCCTGTGTGTGCCCACATCCCGGTCTCCCCACTCAGTTTGGATTTCCTGAACTTGCCTTTCTCCTCACTTTCACTTTTCCCTCTTTTCTAATTAACGTCCTCCCTGAAAGCTACTGTGAAAGGGTCTCCCAGTTTCAGGCAATTTGTTTTCTTCTACTTTAGAATGGCAAGGTTTTGGGTGACACAAGTTTCCTTTTTGATATTACAGTAACTGTCTTGCTTAACTGTAAAGTTCTTTTCTTCTAATGAATGTTTCTACAGTTCTGCATAAATAATTATCCAATTTGTCAGTGACAGTCTATTCCCAGTATTTGACAATAGCAGAAATTATACTTCCCTTTATTTGTTGTTTTGTGACTTCCCCCTTTATCTCAACTTGAATACAGTGGTGCCTCAGTGCATGAACTTAATTCTTTTTTTTTTCTTTCGATGCTGGGGATCAAACCTTGTGCATGCAAGGAAGAGCTCTACTACTGAGCCATATTCCCAGCCCATGAGCTTAATTTTTTCCATGATCCTGGTCACTGAGTTTGACAAAAACTGAATCAAATTCAATGGTTAGATTCGATATTGATCTTATCAGAAAATTTGATTTAGTTCTTGTCCAACTCAGTTTGCAACCAGAATTGTGGAAAGAATTAAGTTCATGAACCAAGGTGTTACTGTATAAGCCCCTAACAATAGTGATTTTGACTGTTTTTAAACATTTTATTCCCATGGGAAAAGGAGCCCTGACCCATGGTACTCAATGCTGTAGACAGATGGACTAAATGATCTCATTCACACTTACACCTTTAACTACAAAGTGAAATTCCCAACCTGACATTTCCACTGACCTCTGGTTCTGCCTGTCAGTTGCCCTGTCCACATTTTCCCTCAGAGGCTCCAAGCTTACCATGCTCAGAGTTCTTTCCTCTGCGATTTGCCATTTGAAGCCATAGTGCCACAGTGTTCTAAGTCAATAAAGGTGGAAACCCTGAAGCAACCTCCATCCCCTTCCACCAGTGTCACTCCCCTTCCCACAGATGCCCCATATATTCTGTCCATCTTCCTGCTATGCCCTTATTGCAGAGGATGCTTTCTCTTTTGGATGACTACAATGGCTTCCTAACTGGCTTTCAGTGATCACCATCACCTTCTCAAATCCATTGTCTTTGTCGCCACCAGATCAATTTTTCTAAAATGCAAATCTGATCTTGTCATTCTCTGTCAAAGTGTCCTAGAGAGGCACTGCCTTCTTGATCAAATCCAACATCCTAAGTAGGGCCCACAAGGTTCTTGGAGGTAGGGTTCACCTTCCCCCCGGCCTCCTTCCTGACACCAACCCCTCCTGTGTGCAGCCACAAGGCAGGACTGGGTGGACCACTTAGGAGGATGACCTGGAACACATTTCTACACTTCCCTTTGAAATGTCAGTGGATGAATAATCAAAAGTGGTAAATCAAATAAGACAGAATTTACTAAGTACTTGCTGCATGCCTGAGTTGTAAAAGGTGATTTGGCTGGGGCTGGACTTCCATGGTAGAGCACTTGCCCAGCATGCACAAGGCTCTTTCTCAGCACAGGAAAATAAAAAATTTGGACAGAATATCTGGTTTTGCACTACTCTTGGTATTGTGCTCCTTATTATGCTTATTTTACAGATGAAAATAATGAGACTTACAGAAGTGAAAGGGATCACTGAAAGGCACAAAATCAGTAAGTAGTGTAGATGGGTTAGAACCACTTCTATTAGACTCCAAGTTCTCCTTTAAATGTCTCTCCAAAGCCTCAAGCAGTCATGAGAGGTGGGCCTTTTTAGGGCGTCTGAACTTAACTTTGTGATTGGTTCATTGTCTAATGCTGGGATTGGTGGTGTGAGTGCTGCACCCACCCAGGGTAGCCAAGATACAATATAAGGGAGGGAAGGAGATGTGCGTTCCCTCTTTTTACCCTGCTCACTCTTGAAGGGCGGCCTCTTAGCCACACCACCCTGCCTTAGAGTCAGCTAAATATAGACTAAAACCTCCAAAAATTATAAGCTAAATGAACCTTTCCTTTCTTCATTTTGGGTGCCAAGTATTTTGTCTCATGAAGGAGAGAAAAGTAACCAAGACAACCTCTATGCTTAGCTATAAAGAAGTTTGCATAAGGCCTAACCAATAAGCAATCATAAAAAACAAAACAAAGCAAAACCAAAACACTTCTAACTGCTTGCAGTTTCCCATGCTCTCTCGCATCTCTGTCCCTTTGTGTACATCATATAAATAACCCAGAGACACAGTAGGATATTGTTTCTTCATGTCATGCTTTTAACTCCTTACTCAACTAATGGCTTTGGCTCCTGAAGGTGGGTGCTGCCACTCACCTCCATGCACCCAGCTCCCCACATCACTGGAAGGCAGCAGACACTCATGGACTGTACTAAAAAGACATATTATTTATTCTATTAGCATGAAAGTATCTGAGGAAAAGACTGTCCGGAAGAGGGAGTAATAAGAGATAGAACAACAAAAGAGAGCAGATACAGTCATCTCTCAGTGTGCATGAGGGGATTTGTCCAGGACCCCTATGAATACTGAAATCTCTTGTATCAAATTCTCATCTAAAATGGTGAAGTATTTGCATATAAACTATATACCCTCCTGTAAACTTTCAGTGATCTAAAAATTACTTATATTATCTAATAAAATATAAATGCTACATAATAGACATTATAACATACAGTTTAATGAATAATGCCAAGAAAAATCTGCCAGGTGTGGTAGAACATACCTGTAATCCCAGCTACCTGGGAGGCCGAGGTAGGAGAGTTCAAGGCCAGCTTAGCAAATGAATGAGACCTTGTTTTAAAATAAAATAATAATATTTTCAAAAGGGTGAAGATGCAGCTTATTGGTAGAGCTACAGTATGCACAGACCTGGATTCAATCTCCAATATTAAAAAAGAAAGAAAAAAAGAAAGAATACATTCAGCACAAACACACTGTTTTCCAAATAATTCTGATGCACTGTTGGTTGAATCTATGAATTTGGAACCCTCAGTAGAAAAGTAGGATGAGAACTGTCCTCTGAACCCTTGCCAAAGTAAATTCATCTTGTAGTAGGCTCTGTGTAGCTGCCCAGGGAGCCCCACCAGGCAATGAGGCTGTGTTCCAGACTGCAACACAACAAGGTCACCCACCACCATGGCCAGACAGAGCCCCAGTGGTGGAGTTTCCTAATAAGGATGTGGTGTGAGCAGGGTATACAACTTTTCCCAAGCACCTTTCTTGCTTTGGGGCTGTGTTTGCTGTTTTAATTAGAGCCATATAATTAGTAGCTTGGCAAAAGGGAGTTGTTGATTTAGGTAGTGCTGCAGTTGTGAAGTCAGCCACTGCTCTGTAATAACCCCTAATAAACTCATGTACTTGCCAACTTGGACTTGTCTGAGTCATTTTTCAGACTATCAGTCGCCCTCTCAATTTGAGACAGATGTTTCTTTTACATCTTTTTGGGAAATGTACACAATATTTGGTAGGTGAATAGAGATGTGGTAGGTCAAAAGATGAGTCAGGGAAGAGAATTCATAGGGGAAATCCTGGGGTGGCTTTCCTCCTCCATGTGGTATGCAGTGACATGTCACCCCCATGCGTGTGGTCTACAGTGTGAGTCTGGGGAACCCAGAAAATACCTAATGGACTGGAGAGTACTCTGCAATCCCTGAAGGTGGTTCTTGTAGGATGGGTTTGCAGCAGAGCTACAGCCACTGTGTACCAGCCCTCTTGGGGGAGCAAGATGCTCCGGAGGCCAAGCTGTCTGCCAGGCAGGAGATCCTGGGGTGGCCGTCTACTGCCGTGTGGGGAGGTAGGAGTGGGCTACCTAGATATTTAGGAACTACCCTGTGAGCATGGGGATGCCTTGAAAGTGCTCCCAAATTGGGGAAAATACTGTTATTTGTTATGATCAACACTACTTAAGAGGAAAAATTAAAAAAAGAATTGAGAGGGAGGATCCAACCAGAAGACAACTAGCCAGCCTTCCTGGTAAGTGGCGCGAGCAGCGTTGACTCTAGGAAGAGAAAGATCAGCGCCTCCTGAGAACCTGCTATGTTGGGTCAAGGAAGATCCAACCAGAAGACAACTAGTCAGCCTTCCTGGTAAGTGGCACAATGGGTTCCAGGAAGAGAAAATTCAGTGCCTCCTGTGAGCCCTCTGGCATGTGAGCTGAGAATCAACATTGCCCCTGAAACCCCCACAAGCAACTTGCTGGTTTGGAGGACAGGTTAAGTTGATAGCAACTAAGGTACATAAAATAACTAAATGCTTGCATTGATTGGTTGATTTTGCAGGCCTAGGGTCAGCAGTCTGGGCATCTCTTGGGAGGATGACAGTATGCAATGTAGCAAATATGGGGGATTCCCTTCTGTCTTGTCTTTGAGGCCCAATATTGTTCTTGCTACTTTGCTTTATTCAATATTCTGTTTTGATTGGTTTTATTCTGTTTTGTTTTTGGTTTGATTTTGCTATACCTGATGAAATGGACAACTATTGTGAAGATAACAAGATATACTACAGTAGCTATTGTTTTCTTAGTATCTTGCTTTGAAGTTCTGTACCAATTCTACTGCTTTGTTTTGATTGACTTCGTTCTGTTTTGTTTTGTTGGATTTTACTATCTTTAAAATTTTTTTAAATGTAAAAAAAATATATAAAGAATTGTATAAGATCACAGCAAGTATGAGGTGCCCCATAGTGACATGACAGCAGCAGTAGCAGCAGCAGAAGCAGCAGAAAAGGCTGAGCTTCAAGCTCAAATCTGTGCCAATAAGTGTAGGCAGAAGGAACAAATCTGTTAAGGTGCCAGTGCTGAAGGTGAACAATGCCAAGAAGTAGAGATGGTTCAATTCAGATCATGTGACTGAGTTCAATTTGGAGTCCAAACCTGCCTGGTAGAGGGACCAGGGCAGACTAATACAGCTAGGCATCAAGTGTGAGGAATGGCTTCAGGGCTATATGCGGTCTGCATCAGGTGCCAGTGGGTAGCAAGGCTGAGGCTGACTCCTGTCTCAGGATGGCAAAGGACTGCTTCTTGGCTTTTTGGCTAAAATCAAGTGTAGGACAGCAAAGGAAGAGGATCAGCCTTCTTAGCAACTTTGAGGAGTTAATGAGTTCATTAGGGTACATATTGGTGATTGGTAAATTTACTTTAGAATGCCAGGTTGAGTTGATGTTTTTGTCTAATTGGCCTGCCTAAAACGTTTCCCATGAACAGTTTTAGGATAGTTCTTAAATTGCAATTACAGGGTTAATTTGCTCTTCTTTCTGATTTTTGCTTGTACTAAGATATTTTTGCTCTTCAAGGTTACTCGGAAGCCTGTTCATCAGCCAGCTCTACTTGGAATGTAAAATCTGTGAGCTAACTCTGAGACCAAAGGGGAGAAAATGCATCTGAAGCATTTTAAAATCCAAGTACCCATGGAATTTGTGACAGAAGGGGCCAGTAAGTAGGACAAAGAAGGAAATATAAAAAAAGTTATGAGTATAAGGATATATTTTTGGCAAGGAAGGATTTTGTATAGTAAGATTTTGCCCTACTGGAATGAAAAGAAAAAAGAAAAGAAAAGAAAAGGAAGACAAAAAACAGAAAGCAAAAATAAATCCCAGGAAGCCCAGAGTAAGCTGAGAAAGTTTTGTGCAACATGAAGCATATGAAAGGAAATTTGAATGTTTGGTTGATCTAAGTAGTTTTCTGCTCCTGTGAGTTTTGTTATACCTAAGAGCGACTCTTTCTAAACCTCTTCACTACTCGTATGTGCTCAAAAGAATACAACACTGACTCTCAACTGTCAAACACTTTCCCTCCAACATAAGACCAGACATGACTACTAATTAGAACAGCATTCTGGTGACTGATTGTTGGTGACTTCAGAGAAACTCTCACAAGGAAAAGAGGGGGTTATAAGCCAAATGAAAGTTGTGAATAGCCAGGCGTGGTGGCGCACGCCTTTAATCCCAGCACTCGGGAGGCTGAGGTAAGTGGAGCGTTGTGAGTTCGAGGCCCGCTTGGGCTACAACGCGAGTGCAAGGCCGGCCTGCACTACAAAGTGCGACCCTGCCTCAAAAAAAAAAACTAGGGCTGGGAGTTTGGCTTAGTGGCTTAACTGCCTGTCTGGCAGGTGTGAGGCTGGGAGTTTGATCCCTGGTGCCACAAAAAAAAAAAAAAAAAAAAAAAAGTTGTGAATATTTTGATGAAGTCATTTGTGTCAGCCCTGCCAAAAGGTAAACAGAGCCAGGAAAAGGAAGAGTTGTTTGTGTAAGTGCTTGATGATAACTACCACAAAGTTCTCTGCCACAACCATAAGTTTATCCTGAGTCAATTTAAGTCTAATTTAACACACTCGTCATTGGAGAATCCAGATCTGGAGATCTTCGCAGGTAAAGAAGACCAAGCTTGTACTAGCAGCGGATGTGCTGCTAAAGCACACCCTCACACCATAATCAGAATTCTGGAAGGGCACAGTGGCAGATGCTTATAATCCCGCCACTCAGGAGGTTGAGGCAGGAGAATCACCATGAGTTTGAGGCAGCCTGGGCTATAGAATGAATTCAAGGCCAGACTGAACTACATAGCAAGATTGTGTCTCAAAAGACCAACAACAAAAAAATTCTGTCTGCCCCATGCAGGAGAATTAATAACAAACAGTGTAGACTACCAGAGCGGGGTAATAAATTTGCCTGCCCAGTCCACAGTCCTCTCAGCAGTCTGGTATGACTAGTAGAGGAGCTAGGTGGCTCAAGGGGAATGACCGTGGGTCATAGAGAGTTAAGGTGTCGCTATGCCCAACACTGACTTCTGACTGAACAACTGATACAGTTTATGGGATTGTACCATGCTGTTTTGGATCTTGTTAATGCTTTTTTAGTATTCCCTTAGCTGCTGTGTCCCAGGGTCAGTTTGCATTCACTGGAGATGGATAGCAATGGACTTTCTAAGCACTACCTCAGGGCTACCTGCATAGCCCGTCATTTGCTTTGGGATGGTGGCCAGGGACCTTGACTTGTTACCTTGCCCACCAACAGTGGAAATGTTTTATCATGTAGGTGGTATCATGCTAATCTCTGAGTGCCTTACAGACTTAAAGAATATACAAGGGCACCTGAAAGATCAAAGATGAGCCAGGCATGGTGGCTCATGCCTGTAATCCCAGAACTTGGGAGGCTAAGGCAGGAGGATCTTTGAAAGTTCGAGACCAGTCTGGGCTACAAAGTGAGCTCAAAGTGAGCTTGAACTGCATAGTGAGACCCTGTCTCAAAAAACCACACACACATACAAAAAAGATCAAAGATGAGAGAAATCAGTCCTCACAAGGTGTAAGGGACTGGCATTTCAGTAAAGTTCTGGGGGTCTTATGGGTGGGTAAAACATGCATGACACCTTAAAAGTTCACTGAGTAAGTTTTGCAGCAGCCTGTATCAATGAATGCAAAATAATTGCAAGTATTTCTTGGATTCTTTGAGGGTACTGGCACATTTTTATATTTTACCATGCTCATGTGCCTGCCCCTTACATTACTTGATAAAAAGAGGGACTACATGGGGTTGAGCTAAAAGAAATCAAGAGACTTTCGAACAAGCAGATATACTTGTGAGGCAGACCAAACAGTTATGTGCTCTAGTACCCCAAAGCCCATTTGTTCCAGTTACCAGAAGTCTGAGGGCTCCAGTTGAAGGCTATGTCTAAAATAATCTGAATAGGGCCGGGGATTTAGCTCAGTGGCGTAAGCACCTACCTGGCAGGCGTAAGGTTGTGAATTTGATCCCTGGTACCAATAAATAAAATAAAATAAAATAATTTGAATAGACAGTTTCAGTAAGATTCTGGCCCAGATCACGGGAAGGGATAAAGCTTGGTCCACGGCACTGGGGCAAAAACTGCGGGTTGTATATAAAGCCTTGCAGTAGCCAGACTCCATCGCTTAATCTGCTCCAGTGACAGTAAAACCAACATATGAAATAAAGGACTCAATTCAAGGTCTTTTGTTCAAGCCTATTTGTGGGATCACACAAGGTCAGACTTTACAAAGTGGCGTGCATACTTACGGCACCACGGAGCCCTGTCTACCAGCCTTGTGACAAATACCGTGAAAGCCATACTGGGGCCAGAGTCACTGCAAGCTGCTAAATCATCCTCTATGATTAAACTAATAGCTGAGCCTGGTAAGAAGCTGAAAGGGACATTGATGGCATTAACTGGGGCACAGATCAGAAGCTAAGAGCAGTATGGATGATGGTGATCCATAAGAAGTGACCACCATCTAACTGTACCAATAGTAGGTCTGTCTTCAGAGGGGACCCTGTGGGTGGCACAGTGGGAACAGGAGCACTGGCAGGGGACTATGAGGAGAACAGATTATGGAGGGGGATATATAAAGCATAAAAAATAAATCAGAGCCCACTAAGTCTCCCAGGTAACTAAGAGGCTGATGCCCTCATGAAAGTGAGGACCATTTGTTCCCACACACCCAGAGAAGTTGTCCACTGGGCAATGTGAAATCTGGCCAACATCGACTGAAGGAGAGCAAAGGCTACAGATATTCCCATAAAGTGCTCTGACTTTTACATGCTGTCCAGGTATGCCAGGCCTGCACCCAGCTATAGCCACGAAAGATGGATGCACAGAATGGTTTCACAAGCTGACATGACCAATAGAGGATTGGTAATGGATTACATCAGGCCCATGTCTGTCAGTGAGAGTTACAAGTATGCACTCACTTGTGAAGAAACTGTCATGCATCTCTTGCAGGCCTTCTTCTGTAAATGGACAACTGGGGAAACGACTAAGAGAGATTTCCTTAGCTTAGAGTGAGAATTGACAGTGACACAGGGCACTCATTTCATTGACGCTAATGTGCAAATGGGCTGAGGACCCTTGTTATGGCTTATACATTGTGTCAACTTGAGAAGTCTAGAAGTTTAACTAAGTAACTCAGCAGTTCTACATCCTGGGGTGTAGAGCACAAGCAGTTTACCTGTTCCTTGTGTCAATTTGAGAAGGTCAGAAATTTAACTGAGAGACTCAGCAGGGAGCCAGGGTTCTTACTTTGTAAATAGCCTCATCCTGTGCAAAGGAAGGCAAGGATGTTTGTGAAGATATACCCACCCTGGGTGGGCGGGGCAGCCTGTGTACAATATAAGGGAGGAGAAGAGACTTGCTCTTGCCCCCTTTTGGCTCTGGCTGCCTTTGCTTGTTGCTGCCTTGAAGGGTTGCCCCAGTGCTATGCCACCCTACCTTGGAGCCATGATTATGGACTGAAACCTCCAGAAACTGCAAGATAAATAAACCTTTCCTTCCCTAATTTTGGGTGTTGGGTGTTTTGTCTCAGCAATGAATGAAAAGTAACCAAGACAACCATCAAGTACAATACTATCACCTGCCCTACAATCCTGCAGGGGGTGGCTCGAGTGAAAAGATATATGGTTTAAATAAAGTCACCCTGTAGGGGTACAAAAAAGTACTTTCATAGGCCTTAATGTTGTTGAAGGAAAATTTCAGTGCCAGTGGTGGCACCTGTCTAAGTTATTGGTCAAGGAGGTTCCTGACATCCCCCATAGCATACAGTTTATTGCTAGTGCAGTTGGGTGCATGCCAAAACTGGAGGGTAAATCCCTGTTGCTGAAGACACCACACATACTTTGGATTCAGGACATGGAGAAATCAAGTCGGTACTAAACTGGAAGCTCCCTCCCTATTGGATAGTATTAGTAGTACCAAAAGGAGACAGTTGCTGGGAGAGAATTGTCAGCAATGATCCTGGGCAGCTATTTGCCCCATGTCTTACACCACCAGTACACCAGGCAGGTTATGCGTAATGGTGCAGTGTTGGCTTGAATGGTCTGCATACCACCACCCTCTTTTTTATTGGACCTTAATGTGCTATCTTTGTCCTCTCTAAGCTGAAGAAACTTCATGGGGACCCTGGAACTGAGATTGGGACTTTTTTAACATAAATGAGGGAACATGTAAATAAATCCTAACCCACGTACACTTAATCGGCATAGGCAGTCTTGGTGGTTGTTTGTGTCATTCTAGGAGTCAGTATTTGTTGCTGCACTCTGTACTGTTACTGTGCCATAACTGCCCAGCACTCTGCTCTCAGTCAGAAGAGAAAAGACCTCCTCAGGCAACATCACAGAAGAGAGAGCTGAAAAATTCTAGGAGCTGGAGAAAGGGGTGGAGTGTTTGCACTCCTGTTTGCTTGTCCAGTGGGCCTCCACCAGGTACCAAGGCTATGTGTCAGACTGCAACCCAAGGTCACCCACCACTGCAGCCAGACAGTGCTTGCTGAGACTGGTGGAGTTTCCTGGTAAGAATGGGATAGGAACAAAATACACATAGCTTTTCCCAAAGAACCTTTTTGCTTTGGAACCCAGTTTTGCAGTTTTAATTAGAGCCCTATAAAATCAATAGCCTAGGAGAGGGGGTCAGCCACATCAACAGTGCTGCAGCTTTTAAGTCATCCACTTCTCTGTAAGTAACTCTTAAGTTACTTGGAGAAGTCCAAGTTGTTCTTTGGATTATTAGCCCTATCTTACTTTGGTGGCCGATGTTTCCTCAGGAAGTTTATGCAAAGATGGGGGTTCACTGTATTCTTATTCTGCTTTCTTTGGTCCTCTCTGAAAGCTCTCATCTGTAAAGTTCTCTGAACAAAACACTTTTATTTTGTTTTGTTTTATTTTATTTTATTTTTATTTTTGGTACCAGGGATCGAACTCACAACCTTGCACCTGTCAGGCAGGTACTTAGGCCACTGAGCCAAAT